>WNHD01000832.1:0-24363 GCA_011057455.1 Ganaspis sp. Gsp50
ATGTGTAAATCATTTGTGGCCTTTGGTCACTGGACCAAGGGCCACAAGTTATTTACACATTCATAATTGATAATTATAGTACAATAGTATTAAATAATAATAATTATTATTATACATGAATATTTGCTTTAGGACCATAATTGTCAATTAAAAATGTGTAAATCATTTGTGGACACCCTGAGGGTTTTTTAATATTGTTTTATGTAGGCTTTTAAATTTTGTGTTCGTGTGAATGTTTATGCATATATTTTTTCAATAACATATAATTTGTTTATTTTAAAATAGTCACCACGTTGTTTAGAAGCAATATATTTAAACATTTGTTTCTATATGTTCTATATATATTATATAATATTACTTTCAGAAAATTATTTTTTTATAACAACCAACATTTTATTTTATTTTTTTACATTAATTGCAATAAATTACGTGTCGTATAAGTGTCCTAAATTTCACATCGTACATTTTTCATTTGACAAAAATTTATAAAACTTATTTTTCAAATGACATAATTTCCATGAGACAGAAATTTAATTTCAGATAAATATTATTGAATCATATAATTAAATTTAATTATTAAATTTTTGTAATATTAAAATTCTGTTATTTGAAAGATTAATAACATTTCTATTACATACAAATACATTTACGTAAATTTATTTAAACTGGAAAGCTTATATCTATACAAGATTTGGGCTACTTTGTGCGATCACCAATTAACAAATTTTTTTTAAATTAATTAAAATAATGAGTTCTTCTATTAAAATTACTTTTTTTTTCCAAATCTTTTCCTAAGTAATGCAAAATATTGAAATAAATAATAACAGTAATATTGATTCAATGTTGTATCTAAACATTACTTCAATATTACGTGATATTATTGTTAGATTACGATTTTTTAAAAAATGCGCGTTTTTAAGCATCCCCCGAAATGTTAAAGCGCCCTCCAAAATTATTTCAATATACGCTACTGATTTTTAAACTTTTTTTTATTTTTAATGAAATATTCGTTGCTTTTATGTGGAAGTGATTAATTGCATATAAAATGTGCCAATTTATTAGAAATGAATATAAATTATAATAAAACATTGTTTTTTGTGTCAATTATTTATATTTATTTTTTTAAACTTAATAACTGGTAACCTGTGAATAAACCCTAATTTTGGATGACGTCATTTTCCAATATGGCGGTTAGCTGGATCTCTTTACGGCTATATTCACAGTTTAGCTTGCTTGCAGACCTGTGATTACACCTTTATCAGGAGTACTACAGCTAACCGCCATGTTGATAAATATGACATCACTACAAACTTATTTGTAAAATTAATTTTTTCAAAATAATTATTTATAAACCTAAATGTAATGATTGTAATTATTTATCATTGATTAAGAAGAGATCCATTTTCTAAACGCAATCTTGTAAATTTGTTTAGATTGGTTTCTTTCATAGTAAAATACCTTTATTTTGAATTCCCCTTGCGTATGTGAACTACCTTTAAGTGACTATATATGTGATAAACAATACACTCAAGAATTGACAGAAACAAATAGGTGATGGTGCTCGTGAGTTTGCAGATTTGAGATTGTCACCCCTTTAAAAGGGATGCTATTATCTTTTCTATTTTCAATTCGTAGTGAAACCTTTGTTTAATCCCCGTTTAAGAAAAACTCCTATTATTTAAGCAAGTAAGTATTGTTATCCGTATTATCAGAAAACAGAAATAAAATAGTTTTTAGTAACAGTGTGAAGAAACATAACCTCAAATCTTTGTGTTTGACATGAATTAAATTCAAATTCACTAGTTATTTTCAGTGAATATACTTAATAATTTTATTCAAAAATAGATTTATATCCAAGATGGACCGACTTTTGAGGCTAGGAGGCGGTATGCCAGGTTTAAATCAAGGACCACCACCGTCCGATGCTCCGGTTGTTGACACTGCTGAACAAGTAAGTATGATTTATGATAAAAATATATATTTTTCACAAGAAGCTTATTAATATAATGCAACTTTTAAGGTGTACATCTCCTCATTAGCATTGTTAAAAATGTTGAAACATGGACGAGCAGGTGTTCCCATGGAGGTTATGGGTCTTATGCTCGGAGAATTCGTCGACGACTACACTGTCAGGGTCATTGACGTCTTCGCTATGCCTCAAACTGGAACAGTAAGTTGTTAAATTCCCTATTTTTGGGCGGTCTCGAACTTTTCTTTTTTATACTTTTATATTTTTTGCATACATAAATTAGTTTTTAATTTATTCTGGAAAATAAGACACAAGATCTTTAATATATTATTAAAATTTACTCGAAAGTGTCATATCTTTATATTATTAAAATGCACGCAAAAGTGACATATCTTTATATTATTAAAATGCACGCGAAAATGACATTTGTTTTATGAATATTATTTAAATATGTGCGAAAATATTCTTGTTTTAAAACATGAGCAGATAAATTGTTTTTACTTTAAATATTTAAATGTAATACTTTTGTTAAGTAGTAATTTATCGAATGTTTGTTGAGAAGCAGTTGATATATTTTATATTGTATTGTATTTTTATATTATATTGTATTTTGTTTTTGTATTTTGGTTTTTAATTTTTTTTAAATCTTTGTTTTTTTATAAAAATTTTAATGTTAATCAACTTGTACTTTTTTAGGGTGTTAGTGTAGAAGCCGTAGATCCGGTCTTCCAGGCGAAAATGTTGGATATGTTGAAACAAACAGGACGACCTGAGATGGTGGTAGGATGGTATCACTCGCATCCTGGTTTCGGTTGTTGGCTTTCAGGTGTTGATATCAACACGCAACAATCATTCGAAGCTCTTAGTGAAAGAGCGGTGGCCGTCGTAATCGATCCTATTCAATCCGTGAAAGGAAAAGTCGTCATTGATGCATTTAGATTAATCAATCCTAATATGATGGTTTTGGGCCAAGAGCCTCGTCAGACGACCTCGAATTTAGGTCACCTGCAAAAGCCTTCCGTTCAAGCTCTTATTCACGGTTTGAATCGACATTACTACAGTATAAGTATTAATTATCGTAAGAATGAACTAGAGCAAAAAATGCTGTTAAATCTTCACAAGAAGACCTGGATGGATGGTCTTACACTTGCAGAATATTCAGAACACAGCAAACTCAACGAATCCATAGTTTCCGATATGTTAGAGCTTGCGAAGAACTACAATAAGGTTATTATTCTTTTTCTCGTATTTCCCTTTTTAATCATAAAATAAACCTGATCATGTATTTTAGAATGTTGCTATGCGCAAAAGAAGTCAAATTCAAAAGCTTTTGCTGTATGCAATTGCATACAAATTTAAAAACAAAATTTAAACTCATTTTAACGTGTAACAAATTGAATTTTAGTTTAGCTTCTTGTGAGTACTGTTTACAGTTCTTTAAAATTAGACTGAGAATTTGAGAACACTTAAAAAGTGATTAAATTTTTGAACGTAAAATGCGTAAATGGTTTGGAACGTTCTGTATGCATTTAAATCTAAATCGGCAAATTCTAAGATACAGAATCAGTAGTTGGTAAATTTCTTTTCTGACTTTTGCTTATGTATTTATATTTGTTATGCTAACTGTATATTCGTGTATTGTAATTTAATTTGTTAAAAATATTTGTTTGCAGGCGCTCGAAGACGAAGAGAAAATGACTCCTGAACAATTAGCTATAAAGAATGTAGGAAAGCAAGATCCAAAGCGTCATTTAGAAGAAAAAGTAGACACACTCATGTCTACGAATATTGTGCAGTGTTTAGGCGCCATGCTCGATACCGTCGTTTTCAAGTAATTGTTTCTCTACCTAATTTACAATATACGATTTTTAAAGAATATACGACTTTCTAACATAAATTGTGCTTTTTTGATGACCAATAATCAATACCAATACCCGCAATCAATACCTATAATTAATACCCACAATCAATACCTATTATTAATATCCATAATCAATACCCATTATCAATACCCATAATCAATAATTACTCAACATTTTCTTTAGAATTTTATTGAAAATAACAAATTCTTATTTTAAAAAATATAATTCAATCACGCTTGTACAATTGTACGTTCGACTTTTGTTTACAATAGAGATGCTACTGTATAAACTAAAAAACATTCAATGGAAGAAATAATCGTATTTACAAAATCAGTAGAAGATTTCTCAATTCACATTTAAATACTGTTATAGAAGTAAAAAAAATGGGAAATTGTAATTGTACTGATATAGTACAGGAATCGAACGCTTCATTCAGATAAAGTATTTCAAGATTATATAATTTTGTTTGTTTTCAATCAACAATATAATCAAGGAGATGGTGGTTCTTGATCTTTGCTTTTCTTCTTCTTCTTCTTTTTCTCCTTCACTGGTGTCGCCTAGAAATAAAATAATTAGTGAATAAAGTATTAAGAAAGAAGATTCGATAGTTTAAATAAATACAAATAGATACAAAACAGTTACAAAAAAGGAAATTAAAAATTGTACCTCCGTCTCAGCTTCAGTTGTCATTGTCGCATCCGCATCTCTTTCATCGTCAGATTTATCTTTCTTCTTGTCCTTCTTCTTCTTCTTTTCCTTCTTCTCCTTCTTCTTGTCTTTAGGAGAAGCAGTCTCAACATCTGAGCTAGGTTCAGACTTCACCGCCGCCTGTGGTTCTGTACTAATTTCATCATGTTTTCTTTTCTTCGCACCAGCCGCTTCTTCAACGCCATTAGCAGATTCTGCTTCCTGTTCGGAAAATTCAGAAAATTAATGAAACCACAGATAATTTGGGAAATTAGTGAAACCTCAGGTAATTTAGAAAATTAGTGAAACCACAGATTATTTAGAAGATTAGTGAAACCACAGATAATTTAGAAAATCAATGAACTCAAAATAGTAGAATATTCACTTGACAAAAAAGGGATGTAGAAAGAAAATTGTTGAAAGATGAATGTAGGGAATGTGGATTCTAAGAAATGTTTGTAATTCTTTTTGTGTTGTAATTATTTTTTTAAAGTAATTTGTCTAAATGAATCTTTTGAATTTATAATCAATGAAGGTTGTTAATAATTTTGTTAAAGGTAAAATTTTACCTTGACATTGCTGTAGTCCGTGTAGCCGGAGAGCCAATCAGAGGGAGTGTTTTCATTCGGTTTTCCATGCTTATCCAATTTTCCTTCTACTATTAACTTCTTCTTGAAAGAAGCTTTTGGACCCAAGCCCCATTTTCTCGGATAAGCATCTCTTTCCATAATAACTCGTTTGATTTTAGCAACTACGCCGTGATCACAGGCTGACATTGTTGGCGTTGTCATCAAAGCGATCGCTAAATAGTAAATTAAATGTACATTAATAATAATAATATTATAATAATAATAATAATAATAATAATAATAATGATTTTTGACAATTAAGTTTTATCATTCAACTCTTTGAGCCAAAATAGTACACCCGAAAATTCAAGTTTAATTCATAGATAGGTATAAGAAAATTAAGAATATATATATAATAAACTTTAAATCCCAAATTATAAATACAATTTTTCGCAACATTAAGAATTCTCATCAAGAGAAAATCCCTAATAGCAAAAAAGATATTTACCCAGTGCAACTGCTTCTCCCTTAGTTGTTACAATTACGATCTCTTGATTGAGTTCAATTCCTTGGTCGTACATTAATACTCCGGGTAGCATAACTTTTGCTCCATAACATATAGCATTTACCTAAATTGAGGTACATACTATCAGAAATATTTTGGAGCTGGCATTTCAATCAGATACAAACTTGTGAAACAAGATTGTTCCCCATGAATTAAATTTTTGATAAAAGGAAAAAAAAGAATGTAAATTAAAAAACAAAAATAAAAGAAGTCTGGGAAGATACTTACAGCACTGTCTTTAACGATAATTCTTTTGTGATTGACAAGTAGAGATTCAAGGGGTCTGATGACTCTACGAAGATAAGATTCATCGCCGTGATTTTCGTATAACCATTGTGCATCCAAAATATCATGCATGGTCACAAGTCCATTTTCCTCGGACATGATTCCAGAACGATTTCTTCTAAGTTCTTGCATTTGACATCCAGTGCCCAAAAACAAACCAAGATGAACGCAAATCGTTCTCACGTACGAACCAGCTTCGCAGCTCACTCTGAAAATTCCCATATTCCGTTCTGAATCGTAGTCAAGGAACCAATTCTCGTAAACTGTTCGTACTCGCAGCTGGCGCTTTACAGCTGATATTAGAGGAGGTCTTTGAAAAAGTGCTCCCTTTAGTTTTTCTAAAGTTTGACTGATCTGTAAAAGTAAGTTATTTTTTGAATTTTCTGCCGATGGTTATTAGGGTATTCGTAATTAATGTTCATCACAATTATTATTTCATAAAAATAAATATTTCCCCTAGTTCCATCTATTAATTAAAATTTTCAAAATATTTACCTTTTGCACGTTATCTACGGGCGAATGGAGTTTGAATACCGCTATATACTCTTTTCCTGCAGACTGTTGAGATTTTGCAAGACGTGTAGCTCTGTCAATACACACAATAAGACAACCAGATACTTTTGGATCTAAAGTACCTGAATGTCCGGTTTTCTCGCATTTTAATATTCTTTTAATCCAAGCGACAACTTCGTGAGATGATGGATTTGAAGGTTTATCTAAATTTATGCATCCAGATTTTACGTATTCAGACAGAGTCCGATGAAGAGGTGTTGATCCACAATTTAAAGGAGTGAAGTGTTTGGTGCGGGTTAACATTTTATCAAAGTTCTGAAAAGAAATTCGAATTTTAAAACATTCTAATGCATTTTGTGAATAGTTAAAGAATAATGAAATAATAAAAATAGGCTAAGAAAAATAAAAAGGTTTGTTAATACTAAAAAAAAATGTGAATTAATTTAGATAGATATCAAGACAATTGAAATTTAAAAAATGAAGTATAAACCTTAAACAATAGAGGCCAATCCTTGCAATCCAGTTTTGCAATGTCACCTGACGGTTCGATTTCGCATTTTATTTTCATCTGCATTTCGCCCAAAGACTTCTTTTTGCTTTTCTTTTTCTCTTTTTCTGGAATAATGAAAACAATAGTTTTATAACCTAGGAATTCCTAACCTAAAAACACTCGCTAGAGCAAAACTACTCTTGCGACTTTGAAATTCTTTAAAAAGATTTGCTGCAAACGGAAAACAAAATAGATAAAGAATTTCATAAACATTGTTTTGTTATTTATATATTTGTATTTTTTGAGAAAATATTAAACCGGGAATTGAATGTTGCACGTGGTGTTTACATGACGCTTTTCTTGAGTCAGAGAATTTACGGAATAAAAATAACAGTAGGTAGATATTACGTGTTTCTCTAAATTCTGGAAAACAAGTGATTGATTATTTTAAGTTTATTTACCAATATCCGCCATGGTGAAAGATGAAAAATATTAAAAATGCAACACGTGTACTCTTGGAAGAAATTCACTGCACAGTGCACGTTCACAATTACATACAAATGCACCTTTTGTGTTTACTTGTGAATGAACCTTAAACTTTTTTTAACATTTTCATGAAAACTGTTCGTCAAATTTGATTCGTTGCTTTTAAAATACTTAATTTTTCCACCAATCCTCGTTGAGAACGCATTATTTCCTTGTGTATAGTATTAGTGGCGCTGCAAGCACTACAATTTCCGGTGAATTTAAAATTATAATTTCCTTTATATATTGTTTTAATGTTAATTGTTTTATTCAATAGGTAATTAGAATTTTTTTAAACTAGAATAATTTGTAAAGAAAATAAAACAATATAACAAAAGTTGTAATTTTGAAGTATTATTAATTGCAGTACTGTGAACTGTACTTAACATGTCGTTTTCCTCTCTCTTCTTTATGTTTCGGTCTTTGTTTAGAATAATAAAAAATCTGGACAATAAAGTGGACAAGAATGCTGTCCAATGACGTAGTTGGTTGACAAATGCTGCCTAACCAATCAAAATTTATTTTGAAATTATAAAGCCAATCACTAATTTTCTAGTAAACTTTTACCAAATTGAAAACAATTGTGATCATTGATTCCTCCATTACGTTCGTATGTCAACTGCGTATTGCGTTATTTTTGATTAAGTGCGATAGAAAAATTGTCTCTCCTTGTTAGACTTTAGAACTTACAAAGAATATCGGCATTTGAAAGTATTTTTATGCTGTGTGCTTGTGATAAAAGACAATTATTTTGAATAATTTCAAGTTGTGAAACAATAAACGAAGATTGAAAATGTTTTTGGACTGAAGTTTTGATAAAGAGCAGAAAATGGAGTCTGATGTGATCTGCATTTCTTCAGAAGATGAATGTGTTGATGTCCAGCCGCGAAAGGTTTGAACTTTTCTTTTATTTTTAATATATTGTATTTTACCGCCCTAACCTTGAAATTATATTTAATAAAACGAAAAATTGAGTATTGCTAACGTTTTTTAGTGTATTTCTGCTTGAGTTTAATAAATTTGTTGTATAATTCAGATATTAACTTCATATTTTTTAAGGAATAAATATTCTGTATTATAAAAAATAAATATTTCCATATGTACAGGAAATTAGGTAAAGATATGTGATTAAACAAGGGAATTAAGATTATTGACATTAATTTGACGTTAGTAAGATTTTTAATGTAGTACGAAAAAGTAGTACTTTATTTGCAAAAAAGAAATAATGTATAATTCACTGGAAGTTGCAGAAATTCTTGGGACTGTTTTTTATTTTGTTTGCTTATGATTATTTCCTATTTTTAATTTGAAAGAACGTTATAAAACGAATAAATTAAAATAAATAGTAGACAATATAAAACTTGATAGGATATTACTTTAGGCGGCACAAATTCCCATTGCTGATAATTAGTGTTTAAAAGCTAATGAGATAATTCAAAATTTACAATTGAATTTAATATTTGAATTTAATGTTTTTAAGAAGAGAATAAGGATTTTCATTACAATTTCTAAAAACATAAAATTAGGAAGTATCGTGGACAATAATAATTGTGTATGTTTTTCAGATTATCAAGAAAAATAAATTAGGTTGGATTGAACTTAAAAAGTCTAATAAGTTGTTGACAACTAATAGCGTAAATCAGGTATTTTACAAAACAAAAAGAATGATTAATACTACTTTTCTCTAGTTTAAATTTTTATAACCAACTATACCTATTATTTATTACATGTATATTAAAAATCTGATATGAACATTTTTCTTTACATAAATATAATTTTTTGTTCTTTCAGGTAAACAAAGTTAAACACGTGGATAATGTTAGTGACGAAACGTCAATATTCAAATTGAAAAAAAACAGTACATCCAACGGTTGCAAAGAATCTGAAAATCCAAATACTAACAGCACCAAATTGAATGTTTCTCCTATTTCTCCTATTTCTGAAAGTTCTATTTTTAAAACTGGAGAAGTTACAATTTTGAAGAGAAAAGATCAATCTAAGGATAATGAAACTGAGTGTCCAAGAAAACGAATCAAGTTGTCAAGCTGTACAACTCCAATTAGTGTTAAAAGTTTTGTATCTGATGATAAACCTTCAAAAATCAATCAAGATTCTCCTTCGTTAGAGGTTAATAGAGCTTCTCCAACTCCTGGTTGTTCGTGGTTCCCAGATGTAGAGAAACCAAAATTAATAATAAAAGGAAGGAAAATCTTGTATGACGATGAGTTTGATCTGTTTTCTACATTTATTGAAACCTGTTTAAAAAGAGATTCGTCCAATGACATGAAAGAAATAGTAAAAAAGCTCAAGAAACGCCACGAACGATTAAATCCATCTTTTCTAAACAGTGATCGATTTAAACAGTTGCTAATTGATAAACAGAAATTAATTGATGTTAATGATGAGAAACTTTTTAGCCACATTGCAGAAATTAATGACGAAATGAAAAGTGCAGCCAAACAGAGTCGATCAATAGAAGAAAAGATTATGAAAACTGAGTTTAAAAAAGAGGTTGAAACCAAAGAAAAATTGGAAATAAAAGATGAAAGTTTGAAATTAGAAGAAAGAAGGAAACGTAAAAAGTTACAATTCATTCTCAACCGCATCGAGGCTTGTAAGAAACGCATAAAACAATTAGAAGAGGAGGAAGTGGACTTGAATGACGATTGTGGAAGTACTTATCTCATAGAAGACAGATACAAGAGAAAGCTCGTACAGCTATGGACTGTGTACTGTAAATATAGCGGTGAAAAAGTTGACGCTGGTCGTGCTTATTTGCGGCCAAAATATATCCAGGCTACGAATATTCGTGAAGTAGATCAAGCCATAATGAACTTTATTAATTCAAAAATTAGCCGCAGAAATGAGCTCATTAAAAAAGGAAAATCAATTGCAGACACTGTTATTTTTCCGGATTATTTGGATATTTTAAACTGTATATCTAAATGTAACGAGCAGAAGAATCTTGGTTTTAATAAGGTTCAACAAGAAATGAGAGGTAAATATATTAAAATATTAAAATTACTTTGCAAATGAAAATAACTCAATTTTTCATTATAATTATTTTTTTTTATTTTTATTTTTATTTTATCTGTTTAATTATAAAACAGATTATAGAAAATGGTAAAAGATTGAGTGTAAATAAATAGAATTTATTCATTTTTTGAAATTATTTTTATACGATAAACTAATACATTTTTTTCTTGCAGCTAAAGAGGCATTTATCATGATTGGTAAATATTTACAAAGAGTACGACAGGATGATTATTGGGACACGTTCTCTCTCTTTTTAGAGGAAGAGGATAATGATCCAGCTTTGAATGACAATGATTTATACGAAAAGTTGAAGAAAAATAAAGTCGAAGGGAAGAAGAAGATGAATAACGTCTTTGAAGAGTTTAGCAAAAAGCAAGAGACTGCACCAGTCGAGCAAAACAACGACGAGAATGGAAGAGATAATGAAGATGACGAAAAAGACGACGAAGACGATGATGATGACGACGAGGAAGAGGAGGAGGAAGAAGAGGAAGGTCGGGAACAATGCGAAATTGAAGATGAAACAGAAAAAACAAAAATAGTTGAAAAAGATGAAAGCAGTTATGAAAAACTGGCAAAGGACGTTAGAAAAGAAAATCATATCAGAGTGGAAAATAACGTCAGAAAAGAAGCAGATATCAAAATAGACACTAATGTCAGAAAGGAAACAGATGCCAGAATAGACACTAATGTCAGAAGGGAAACAGATGCCAGAATAGACAATAATGTCAGAAAAGAAACAAATGACAGAGTAGAAAATAATGTCAGAAAAGAAACAAATGACAGAGTAGAAAATAATGCCAGAAAAGAAACAAATGACAGAGTAGAAAATAATGTCAGAAAAGAAACAAATGCCAGAAAAGAAACTGATATTAGAATAGAGAAAGATAACAGGAAGGAAAAAGATATCAGAACAGAAAAAGATATTGTAATAGAAAGAGTAGACAATAGAAAAGAGAAAAACGTTCGGAGTGAAAGAGAAAATTTTCAAAAAGAAAGAGACAATGGAAATGAAAAGGATTTTCGAAAAGAAAAGGACGAAAGTAAAAAAAAAGATATTAGAAAAGAAGTAACTAAAAATGATGAAAAAGAAAGGAAAGATACAAAGAAAGATAATCAAACTGAAAAATACGAATACAATAAAGTAGAATCTGAGAAGGATAATAACATTGTTAAAAATCCGCTAGAAAAAAAGAAAACTGATAACAAAGGTCAACTTCCCGTTCGCGTGACTGTACCTCCAAGTACTGTAAATACAAAGCAAGTCAAAGATTCTTTTAATAGTACGAACCAATCGACAGGAGAAAGTGATAGTCTTCCAATAAACAGTTCCATTGAAGGTTGGTACTCAAACTAAATTTTAATAATAGAATTCACTACGTGGAGGGTGTTTAATAAAATAAGACGAAGCATGAAGTAAGTGAACTAAAAAAGGTAAATTTTAAAAAAAGAAGTTGAATTCTTGCTTGTTTCAGTTCAAGATTCATCATTGGGTGATACGGACATTATTGACATCGACTATGAAGCGGGAAACGCGGATAAACAGCCTCTACTGAGACTTCGATCCTTCGCAAAGCCGCCCACATCCTGGAAGGACTCTCAAGGCGAAGTTTCTCCACAATTTAAGAAAGTTGTAGCATTAACAGCTAAATCTTCTCCTTTACATCCACCAGTTATCAGGAAATTCGTAACATCGACACCTAAGGCTTCTGTCGTTAAACCAGCAGTTGTGGATCTTACTTCTGAGAAGAAAGACAGTTCCGTCATAAAATCCCCTCGGAAACCTCTGGATCCTGCTACCTTATCTGCTATAAAAAATAAGTATAAAACTGTCATGATCCCTTCGAACTTTAAAGGAAAACAGATAATTAGTGTAAAAAATATCACGAACAATTATAATGTTGTTAATGGTTCTGGAAGTGGTGAAATTATTCCTGCGCGAGTGCTTACTTCGGTTTCCCATAAAATGGCGGATGGATCTCAGACTATTATTCGTATTCCAGCACAAAATGCTGCTCATTTGAAACCGCGAAATCCTATGCCTGTGAAAATTTTACCTAAGCCTGGCAGCAGCAAACAAATTTTTTATCAAGCCGCCACCAACGCGAAGATGATCAATCCAATGGGTAAAATTGTCAAGGTGAAAACCCTTCCGAATTCTGATAGCAAGGTGATGAAAGTATTAAATTTGAACGAATCACAAAAGGTTTCAATAACAACTCTACAGAAGCGATCGGCACAGAAAGTCACTTTAAATGCAAATCCAATTCAAGCGAATGATCCCTTACAAATGAGACAATTGGCAAATAATCCGAGGATTGATCATCAGTATTCGAAAAAAGTAATTAGCAATGTTTTACGAATTCTTAAGCCGGGTGAGCACTTACATCAAAGTAAAGACCCGAATAAAGTGATAAAAAAGATTTGAGTTATGAAGACATTTAAACTAATGTGAATTAAAAATGGTTAGTAGCTTTGGCGCGAATTAACACACGATTTTAAAAAGTCGTGATATCAAACAAATTAATTTAATTTTAAAATTCAAAGTGATATTTTATATACAATTTACTTTATTTGAGAAATATAATCAAGATTAAGTATAGAGAAGAAAATAATATTATTAGAAGATATTTTTCATTTGTTAGTAATATAGTTGTTTATATAAAGCTAATTAAAACTATGTTTCTTTCAAAGATACGTTTGTTCTCATTTTGTAAGTACATTATAATTTGCGATATATAATAATTAGATTATTTAACGTGCAGATTGTTATCTTATCTGATTTCACTCGTATCGGCGTTCATGATTTCATATCATTTATGTTATTTTATCATTTATTTAATTATTTATCAGTCATCATTTATGATTTCATGTGTTGTAAAATTAATTTCGTAAGCAGAAAATCACAGTCGATGAGGTTTTCGACAATGTCAAAGTGGTCAATGTTGTTTCGAAGAAGGACAAATTCCACTTGATCGACAAATTCCAAAAGTTTCTGAAAATTTGTACAATTTGTAAATAATTGATATTCTTGTTTGAAACAATGTTATTTTTATAGAAAGTTTTGTGCATAAACGATCTAAAAAAATAAAAAGCTAATTTGAAAAAACAAAATAGGAATTTTTAGACAGTTTTTTATGGAAAATATTTTTTATCTTTATAGAGAAGATGTCTTGCTTTTTAAAAAATATCTATATTTTTATGGAAAATAGCATTTTTTAGAATAAGGTTTTATCTTTGAAGGACATTTTTTTGTAGAAGACAATTTTTTTCATGAAAATAATTATTTAAATTCGCAAATTTTACCTGTGAATATCTTCTTGATTCTTTGATAAAAATGGGAGAGTCACATTCTCCAACGGTGACAATTACTTTTAAATGTTGAATTGGATTTTCTGATTCTGCTGACAAATCTTTCTGATCAATGGGTGCAAAACTGAATAACTTAACTTCTTGTCTAAAAGATATTTTGTATGTTTTAATTAACATTAAGACTAAACATAAAAGCTATTTTTATTTTTAAATCATATTTTTTATAAATTGAAAATAAATTTGTATTATGATATAATAATAAATATCGTATAACATATAATTTATTAATATAATCATAACATAATAAATAATGATGATAATAATAACAATATTATTATTATTGTTATTATTATTATTATTATTATTATTACTATTTTTTTATTATCGATCATTGTTTTATGTAATTCAATAATAATTTAATTATAATTCTAATTTTTGTCTTAACCGGAAAATTGAAATCTACTTACGAAGTTAATTTCAAAGCATCATTCATGCTCGTGGTCAATAATGGTTTTAAATCGTAAACTCCAGCAATTAAAATCAGGCCCTTTAATAAATTTAAATAACCCTTTTCTGACATAGAAGTTAGCCAAATTTTATCATGTAAAAGACTTGCGGCTAAATGAGCTCCTGCACTGTGACCTGCTATCCAAATTTTTCTAGAAACAATTTTTTAACAATTTTTCTATGTTTATAGATATTTCACTTTTTTAATAAAGTATTTAAACCTTTTTTTTCAAAATAAATTTCGAAAAATTAGTTTTAAAACATTTTTTCGCGATCTTTTTTCTTCTCTTTTGTTTTTCATTTTTTAATTGATTTTTTTTTAATTAGATATTTACCGAGAGCCAGAAGAATGTGCATCTTTTAATACTTTCTCCACTAAAGTTTTTATCTGTGACACAATCTCCGTTAATGAAACTGAAAAATGATTCTTGATTACTTTTGGGTGCTATAGAAATACACATCTTAAATTATTTTTAAATGTGTATCATGTATACGAGCATAACGTGCATAGTAAACAATAGTTTTAAATATTGTGAATATTATGAATGTCATTATGTTATTTTTAAACAAACGTTATTTTTAATAACAAACGTTATTTTTAAACATAAATATAATTTTGAGTAATACAATTATTGCTTCTTTATAGAGGTTTTATTTCAAACACTACACTTAGAGAAATGAGTTTGCTATTATAATTATATTATATAACTTTTAGCTACTATAGCTAATAATTATCTGATACAGCTAAAACAGCTAACTTTTTTTCTCAGTGCATATTATTGTGCATTATATAAATTATTTTTAAGTATATTACAGGAATTTTCAAATACAATAAATACGAACTTTTCAAATACAAATGAAAATGTGAAAAATATTAATTTTAAGATAAATGACAAAACATTGTAAATATTATTAGGAAATAAAATTCGTTCTTAAATTCTAATTTTATCGATGCAATTTTTTCTATTCCTATAAGAATTTGACGAAATAATATTACTTACAAAGTTGATGTCAAAAAGTTTTAAAAATAAATACCAAACATTATAATACAAAACAAAATGCATAATAGAACAATAACATTCAAACATAGATTAATCTTTGAGAAATGTTTTAAACATTTTATTTTCATAAATTATATGTGTAAGATAAAAAGGGAACCATACCATTAGGGCACAGATCGTAACCGCAGACAATTACTTTAATTCCTTGAGAAACCAAGGAAGATGCTGCAAATGCAGATAAATCTTTGGTAAATTCTTGCCAATAACCACCGTGGATAAATAAAAAAATAGGAGCATCTGAATTCAGAGAAAATTGTTTTGTATAAAAAATGTACAATGCATATCTATATATATATTTTATTTTACATTGTTATATAATTATTACTAAACGTATATATTATATCACATGTTGAAGAAATTTTGAAACAAAATAATGCAATATTTGCTACAAATAAAAAAATAGTTAATAAATAATTATTAATTGTCAAAAAATGGTCCATTTGCGATTACAGTAAATAGAATCAAATAATTTTCATTCTTAAACAAATTAATTCAGAAATTGTTTAATAAATAATGATTTATCATTAATAGTAAATTGTTTAATAAACAATGGTTTATCATTTAGTAATAATTGTTTAATAAACAATGGTTTATCATTTAGTAATAATGGTTTAATAAATTATGATTTATTTTTTAGTAAATTGTTTAATAAATAAATGTTCATCGTTTAGTAAATAAATTATTTATTATGAGATATGTTAGTAAATAAAAGCATTAAACAACGAATGTGTTATCCAATAATTTAATTTGCAAATTATTTAATCGATTTAAAATATTATGAATAAATTTTAGTTCAATATTTTTTTTTACCTTTGGGTAAATTTGTCCCGTAAATATCATATTTTGTTCGCTCAGTTGTACCGTAAGGGATTTCTAATTCGCAATTAATAGAGTTTCGAGCTTCGATTGTTACTAAAATGGAGTAAAATATATTATTATTATTTTTAAATAAATCGAGTAGAAATTTTATAGAATTCTACTTACTGTCTTCGCATTTCTTAAAGTATCGCTCCAAAAGTTGATCTGCATCCCATCTTTTACTCCAACAACTGGGTAAATACGCTCTTTCATGTTCCTGAATAATTTATTTTTCAATTTAAAAAATAAAATCATATTTATAATTTATACAAGTAAATTGTATATTTTTAAATTGATTATTTATTTGTTAAATTGAAATTGTGATTTTTGGGAATAAAATAATTTTTTTTTATTTTTGGGATATAAATAATTAACAATTAAAGTAGTAGTAATAATAAGAATAATAATAGTAATATTTACTAATATATTCTCTATATACATAAAATATAATAATAATAGATATAATAATAATAATAATAATAATAATAATAATAGTAATAATGATTTATCTATACAGAATAGCCGTAATAATCTGTATTAAATATAATAACATTAAGTAGAATATTAATCAAGTTAAAACAAGTACAAGTTTAATAAGAACAACAAAAACAAATTAAACATTTATGTTAATAAAAGTTAATTAATAAAAAAACAAGAATTTTTACAATAATGAAAATTCCTAAAAATTATCTGTTTAAACTTTGGATCGATTAAATCTAATTAAAATTAATATCAAGTAAATATCAGATCAAATTTTGAAAATAATCCATTTGTGATAAAATGAAGAATTGTTTTTATTAAATTTGTTACTTACGGTTTGGTTCATCTTTGTAAAAAGTAAATTAAAACTAAATAAAAGCGATATTGCGATTTGTAATGAAGTCTTACACTCAACGAGTGAAAGTATTATGAACCTTGTAATTTAAATCTCAGATTTTTTTTTAAAAGATACTTGATAAAAAACCTTGTATCGCCTCCAATTTTTGCACCTAATAAAGTACTACATCTAGTGTGTACGTACAGTAGCTTTATGTTATTTATTCTGTCGGCAAAGTGAATATCTTAACTTAATAATTACTTTTAAACAATGATCAACAATCTTTAAGATGAAAATTATTATTATTTTTTTAAAATTCTTATCTCCAAAGGATCGTTGTTAAATATTTTGGTTTCGATTTTTTAGCAAAGAAATTTATTTTTTAATACAGTAGTCTATTTCTTCATTTTTAAAAAGATTTAGTTTTGTTTTAATCAAAAATAAATTGCTTTCTCATAGAGAGCATTTTAATTTGCAATGTTAAACAAATGATTGGATATTAGTTTTTTAAATGAATAATATATGTAGCTTTTGAGAACAATCATTGCCCTTGTTTTAAAACTATTTCAGTTTCTTTTTTTTTCACAATAGAAACTTCCCTTTTTTAAATAATTTCGATTTTGAATTTTTGAGTAAATAATTTGCCTTCCGTGGATAATTTTGTAAATTTTTCAAGAAAATAGAAATCACAATATTGTAAAAAAAGTGTTTAAAATTTTTAAAAGTTCATTTTAGAACAGGAAGACATGAATATAAAAGAAGGTTTGAAGAAGCACCTGATAACTCGTTTCAGCTGCTTCGACGAATTATGCGTCACTAGGTAAATCAGACCTGAGAGCTGTACAAATTTTCGTCGCGAGTCATTAACATATGCAAAAATGAACACACTTTGTTCTTCTGCCTGTAAGATTCTTCAGAAAACTAAGGTTCTATAATTCTTGCGCCGGCACGCAAGGATACCTTCCATATAGTTTAAAACAGAGGATCCTTTATTTCAGAAATCAATTATTTTTTGAAACTACAAAAAAGCTCAAAAAATAAAAGAGAATAAAACAAAAAATAAATTCTGAAAATTCGATTGCCAAATGTATTTTCAAAAAAAGTATTACATTCAATTATTATTAAATATTATTACATATTATTATTGTTATTATTATTATAATTATTATACTATTATTATTATTATTATTATTATTATTATTATTATTTACTACCTATTACTATTACTGTTACATTATTATTACACAAATTTTATTATTACTATCTTTTTACGGAAATGGAAAATTAACAAAAGATTCTAAAATTAAAAAAAGTTTGATAAAATTGTTTAAAAGTAGGAAAATAGAAATTGCAAAATAAATATAGTTTATCTGATGACGTTTTTTATACAGTTCTTTTATAATAATGAGTTTAAAGTCCAAGGAGATTTGATGATGAGAGTCAGTGGAATATTTTTGCAAACTTTGATAAAAGTCATTTTTTCGCAAAGACATCTTTTTTGTGACTCAAAAATGCATCGAAAAGAACTTGGTTATCTTGACCATCCGAGTTCTCACAAAACCCAGAAGGAGAGACAAAGAAGCAAGCATGCTTCCGTACTACGCTACTTTCAGTGTCTCTCAGTTCTTCCTTTCTTTAAAAATGATATTTTAGCTCTAGCTTTTTGACTTTTTAAAAGCCATATTCCTTCAAAATTTCAATCCTCTTCCTAACATTCGAAATTGCTCCAGATTGAATTTTCTTCATCTGATGCTTGTAAGGATATTCGAAAATCTCATTTTCAAAATTCTTTTTTAAGAAAATACTATTATACACACTGAGAAAAATAAAAGTGATTACTATATTTACATTTAGTCAAATTAACTCAATAGATTCGTAGAATGAACCAAATACTTTTTTATCTTTGCCAAGAAAGTATGTATAGTAAATGTTACTAACTACTTTGTTATCTTAACCAAGAAAGTAGTAATTTTTACTAACTACTTTGCCATCTTAACCAACTACTTTGTTATCTTAACCAAGAAAGTAATAAAGTTAACCAACTACTTTGTTATCTTAACCAAGAAATTAGTCAAGTTAACCAACTAGTTTGTTATCTTAACCAAAAATGTTAGTAAATGTAACAAACTACTTTGTCATCTCAACCAAAAAGCTGGTAAATTTAACCAACTACTTTGTTGTTTTAACCAAGAAACTAGTAAAGTTATCCAACTAGTTTGTTATCTTAACCAAAAATGTTTGTTAATGTTACCAACTACTTTGTCATCGCAACCAAGAAACTGATAAATTTAACCAACTACTTTGTTATCTTAACCAAAAGACTAGTAAAGTTAACCAACTACTTAATAAATTTAACCAAATGAAGCTAGTAATCCTTTTCTTCAATTAACCACTTACTTGTTTATATTAGCACCAATTATTATTTCCGTGTAATAATTGAAATATAATTATTATACTAATATTATTATTATTTAATACTCACAAATTAAGTTTGAATTAGTTTAAATTAGTTTGAATTGCTTTAAACTAATTAATGTTTTGGTCTGCTTATAAATAAACATTTCTCCTTTTATTGGCTAAAAACTATGTTAATTCTGAATGAAAACAACCTGAGATGAAATTCTTTTCATTATTTTTAAAGAAATTATTGAAAACATATCTCAATGGTATTGTTTTCTTTAAATTTTAGTAACTCATGAAAACAAAATTTTCTTGAAGTTATTGGTCTCATTTGAAAGTTAATTTCCCATATAATTAAGATAATTTATAAGCATTGTTTTATAATTGATTTCTTGCATTTTGGAAAGACATTGAACTTAATTTGAAAAAAATATTTATGTGTGTTTATTCTATAAGAATTTTTTAAAAATATTTTACTTTATATGTTTCTTAAACCACTGAAATAATTTTCAATTTTTCTAAATTCTTTGTACTATCTCTTCAGTATTTAAAAAATGTAAGAAAATAATTGTGTAAAAATACATAAGTTATCTGAAGTTTATGGAAAATTATTTCTGCAATGAAAAACGTACTTCATGAGTTATTTAAATTTCACAATAAAGTTCATTTACAGTTTTTATAAATGCTTTAAAAAAAATTTATTTATTTATTTATCTCTTAAACGGGTTTAAAATGAACCCGTATGAATAACAAAATACAGAAAGAACTTCATTTCAAGCTTATATTTTAGTCAGATTTTAGATAGTTTTTAGCAGGTGATAGAAAATTGTTTTTTTTATTATTATTAAAATTTATTATTACTAAAAATTTGTTACATATTCTATTATGTATTCTAAAATAAAAAAAATAAATAAAAATAAAATACAGGAAGATGATGAAATTTGAGAAAAAATGGTAATTTTGTTTAATTTGGAAGAAATTGAAATGAGAGTCCCTGGGACGAATCGCACCCCTGAAATACCTAGAGGGGCCTATGGTGATGGTTAAAACCAGAAAAACCGGCCATTCTCTCTTTCCCCACCTGGTGGTCCCATAACCCCACTATTTCCTTCTCCTCTATTCGTATTTCCTCCCACCTGGACGTTAGCCACGTTGGCAGCTACTGTCTTTGGTCTTCTATAAGTCCCCTTTGGTCCCATGGAAACTACCTGTATACACATTTTTTCATAATGACTAGACACAAGAATTTTTTATCAGTCGGTGTATTTGTGAAATTCACATCCTCGTAGAAAAAAAGCGACGAATATGTATAAAACTTTTATCATTTTATGGAAATTCTTCAGGCTCCGAGCATCTTGATAAAGCCATTTTCTGCCTGTTGATTGAAGATACGGTTTTACAAACTTTGACACGATCTACAGAACTGTTTTTATCAAAGGTAAAAACAAAAATGTTCAAAGAAAGCGATAAAAATAAAATTATGATGTTATGGAGTATTCTAATTGAGTTCTCAAGCGAAGATAAAGAAATGTCTTCATATAAACTAAAAAAAAATACTGAAACAGAAAGTTTTTCATTTTTTATTCTATACACTCGGAAAATTTTTCTTTTTTTTTAAATTAAGGAAATAATATTCTTTAACTTTTCTGGTTGTCTTTAAATGATAGAAAAATCTTTTGCTTATAAAAAACAGAATTTAAAGTTTCGAAATTTATACATTGTTAACAATTTTAATGACCTTGATTAAAAATGTGTCACTTATAAATCTTAATTCTTAAACTAGAATAAATTGACAGTCTAGTCTTTTAAAATTCTTATCTTAATTACATCTTTATTTAGCACAGAGAAAATAATTTTCAGGGACATTAATAAAAATAACATTGTACATATTTGCAAAAAGCAAAAAAAATTTTTTAATTCAATTATTTTTTTTATAAATAAATTTCTTCTTCGTTTTTCATTTAATTTTCATTTTTTCAAATTAAATACATTGTACAAATTATTTACATTATTATCTTCATTTCACTTTGTAATATCTGATTGTAAAGTTTAAGAATTAGATGAAATTGAAACATTTTTTAATAACTAATAAAAAGTGGATTTTAGTTTTATTTGTTAGTCGCCCTCCACATTACATATTCGAATTAAATAGGGGACAAAAGAAACTATAACCTAGAAGGGTTAATTTATTTGACCCAGCAGCCACGTTTGTTCTCAATTAGTCTCGAAGACGTTCGGATTATTTTCCATCTCGCAATAAAGAAAATCAAAAAAGGGCGTTGCTTTTCTCTCTCATCACAAAACTGAAAAAATCTTTTGCCACAGTCTCATTAAAAGCTATTTTTTCCAAGGATTGAGTACTTATGATGCTTATATTATATTGCTTAGGCAATCATACAATCAAATTTATATACATTTATCAATTATATTAATGTTTTTCAAGACAGAATTTTAATAGAAAAGAAATAAATTAATTAATTTAAGAAATAGTGCTCAAAGGGTTTGAAAGTATAAGATACAAATTCCTCTGTATGTTCGAAAACAAATGTTGTAGTTGCATTTACCACAGTAAGGGCCAACGTAGAATAAAATGGGAACGGAAACTGTCCTCTTCTAACTTATAGGTCTGTCGCATTGTTGAAAAAGGACGGACCTATAAGTTAGAAAAGGACAGTTCCCGTTTCCATTTTAGTCTGTGGTGGCTTTAAAAAGAGTCACAGCGCATGCTCCTACAGTTGCGACCAACTTTTCCGCTTTACCTGTAGATGGAACTACAGTATCCGCCATGTTGTCACAAACTGCAATAACCTCAATTTCAAAGAAGTTTTACTGCGTCACACAAAATATTATTCACTCCAGTCAATTTACTATCCTGTGGTATACATAATTCAACATCTTTTTCCGTCAATAGTGATACAAATGAAGGTAATTACATTAGAAACACGCATATATTGCTTATTTTTCAAGTACACACCTAACATAAAAATTTATATACATCCAGTTTAATCTCTTTCTTTTTAAAATACTTTTGAAGGTTGAAGCTTATTGTTGTTTTTAATAAGGGATTTTGTATGTTTGTAAATAAAATGTAGTAGTTGATTGTATACATTTGATAATAATATATCTAAACCTGAAGGTTCCGTGGCACAATATCGTGATAATAAGAGTCCAGAAATCAGAATATAGGTGGTTTGAGGTTAGGTTTACAAAGTCTACGCATGTTTTTCCGGCGCACGTTTTAATCATAGCTTCTTTGGGACAAATTTTTCTACATTAAAGAACGAATCAAATGACGTATATAAAGTATTTATATCGCCCTCCATTTATAGAGAAAATAACAGTTACATTATTTTTGACATTCCAACTTCAATTTTACACTTTTACTTCTAAAATTGACAATTGTTAGTATTCTCAGGGTGTCCAGCAGTCAGGGAAGTCAAGGAATTTTATTAAAAGTCAGGGAAAAGTTTTACGATAAAAAAATTAAAAATTTTTAATTATAAAATATTTTTCTTATGAATTTTAAAATTTTCGCAAGCTACGATATTTCAATTTTTTTTATTTCATTTTTCTAATTTTTTAAGGAAAAGAATATATACAGAAAAGTCGGGGAAAGTTCAGAGAAAGGTCAGGGAAAAGTCAGGGAATTTTTATTTGGGACCGCACTGGACACCCTAGCTCTTAATCAGTGTAAAAAAGTATTTGACATCAAAAAACGAGTCGTTTTCCTTATAAAGTACATATTTTGCCATAAATTTGTAAAAAGAATTGGGAATTCTCTCTAGGCGAAAATAAATGTTCACGAAATAAACAGGACTATCCATTAGTTTTGTAAGTATAAATAAATAGTAGTCGAAATTTTTTCCTTTTAACTCAGAAAATGTGACTACCTTCAATCGATTCTTGTACTTTTATCCGACGCGTGAACTCTAAAAATTGACTAGTCATTCTGATTAGTAAATGGGACTCACGTTTATGGAATCGCATAGTACAATACACGCAGTTACATGTTTTCACACACATAGAACTTCGAGTAAATCGTGAAGCTAATCTGAATTTTACCTATTGCCACTGAATCAACAATGTATGAGACATCTGACAAAAGCATTTGAAAACTTCAATTTGTAATTTTTCACAAACCAAAAAAACTACTTAAAAAAATGTGTATAAAGGAGAGAATAAAAAAACGAAAACTAAAAACTAAGAGTAAAGATAGGAACAGAAGTACATACAAAAAATTATACAGAATAATTAAATCAATAGAATTTAAACTATGACAAAACGTCTCGAACAAGTTAAATATTAACAAAAAGTCAGGATCAACATTCATTTTTTTAAAAAAAATCATTCATGTATTTGCAAATTTGACTGTGTTACTGAAATCCTTTTCGCATTCCCTTTTTTGTATTCGATTCAGTATAAGAAAACAAGAAATTTTACGAATATTAGAAACACTACACTCCTCTGGATCAATTTGAATTTTAATAAAAAGCGTGCATCAAATTTCACTTTTCTTTAAAAAGAATCATGTCTCACAATTTTGCAAATTTGGCTGTGTTCCTGAAATTTTTTTTGAATTTTCTTTTTTACATTCTCATCAAAAATGAGACTGTATTCAAATTGTGCGATTTTGAACTTTTGCTCATTTCATCATTTTTTTATTCGATTCAGTATAAGAAAACAAGAAATTTTACGAATATTAGAAACACTACACTTTTCTGGATCAATTTAAATTTTAATAAAAAGCGTGCATCAAATTTAACTTTTCTTTAAAAAGAATCATGTCTCACGTTTTTGCAAATTTGGCAGTGTTCCTGAAATTTTTTTTGAATTTTCTTTTTTTTATTCGATTCAGTGTAAGAAAACAAGAAATTTTACGAATATTAGAAACACTACACTTCTCTGGA
>WNHD01000833.1:0-29512 GCA_011057455.1 Ganaspis sp. Gsp50
AACTGCAAGATCAGAAAAATAAAAAGTTTAAATATAATAATAAAATTGTAACTATTGAAACTTTTTAATGTTTTTTGAAAGAAAATAATATAAAAATAAGGGGGGGGGTGTTTGAAAATGTGACGTCCCTTGGAGGGGTGGTATACTCCTACGTGACATAGCGTGACAAGGGGGAGGCAGGGGTAAAAAATTTGGAAAAATATCGTGACGTCATTTGTGAACGTTCCCATTGAGCGTATTTAAAAATACTTAAAATTTCTTTAAAATATTTAGAAATACTTAAAACTACTTTAACATACTTCAGATTACTTCCAAATATTTATAAATTATTCAAAATATTTGAAATCTCTTCAAAATATTTAAAAATATTTCAAATTATTTTAAAATATTTCCAAATTCTTCCTAATATTTCAAAATATTTTATAATACTTATAAATACTTCAAAATATTTAAAAGCACTTGAAAATATTTGAAAATACTTAAAATTAGTATAAAATATTTCTCAATACTTTCCAATACATCAAAATATTTTTAGAAAAAACTTAAAAATACTTCCAATTCTTTTATATACTTAAAATTAATTTAAAATATTTCAAAATCCTTTATATTACTTTAAAAAACTTTAAAAGATTTCAAAATATTCCAAAGTATTTAATAATATTACTATTTTAATTATTAAATAAAATATAAGCAGAATTTAAAATATTAGTTTTTTAAAATATTTTAAATGTATTATTGTACTTCAGTACTTCAAAATACTTAAAAGTATTTAAAAATGCTTCAAAATATTTAAAAATACCGCACAGTATTTAAAAGCACTTAAAAATACTTAAAAATATTTTAAAGTATGTATTTTAAAGTATTGGGAAGTATTTGGAAATATTTTATAGTTATTTTAAGAATTCCATATATTTTGAAGAATTTTTAAATATTTTGAAGTATTCTGAAATAGTCTAAAGAATTACAATACTTTAAAAATAATTAAACAATTCAAAATTTAAATATCTATTTATACTTTATTTAATACTTAAAATACTAATATTTTCAAATACTTTGAAACATTGTGAAGTCTTTTAAAGTCTTTTAAAATACTTCACAATATTTCAAAGTACATATTTGAAAATATTAGTACTTTAAGTATGGAATAAATTATAAACAGATTTGAAAAAATTTGTTTCTTTACTATTTTAAAAGCATATTATTATACTTTGGACTACAACATTTTTTCAAAATATTTAAAGTGCTTCAGAATATTTAAAAATACATTAAAATATTTAAAAATTCCCAATACTTTAAAATATACTTCAAAATACTTCAAAATCCTTTACATTAGTTTAAAATAATTTAAAATTTTAAATTGCTTTAAAATTAAAAACAATGATCTAGAGTAATGTAAATTTAAAATTTAAATTTATTTACATTTTAATAAAATTATTTTTCGGAATACTCCAAATAAGTTATTTTGAAAAAAGAAATTCTCTTGTTTATTTTAATATTGTTTTTCGTATGCAGTTAAAATATGTAGGTATTCCATTATAAAATAAAAATAAAAAATTGAATAAAATTTTGTCCCATTTTAGAAAATAGGCACATTGCAGAAAAATTGGCTTCTAAACAAGTGATAATTTTATTATAGTTTGTCAATTTTCATTAAAAGGTATAAAATTGCTTCACTATAAAATAATGCGGTTACTGTCACTTCACAAATATGCGTTGGGAATATAAAAAGTGTGTCCAAATACATATTCATTGCACATAAAAGGGCATAAAAAGAGGGTGTAGTTTTCTTGTACGAGGGGTGCACTCAAACGAACCTCATTTCTGTTCTAATGTGACATTGTACTTCAATTATAACCAGCAGATAATTAATTAACCTAAATACTTCTAAATTTAATTAACCTGATTAGAAAATTGGTCGTGTACATACCCTTAAACGAATTTTAAAAGTTCCGTTTACAATTTTCAATTGAAGTTAAAATTTAATTACACCCAACTTTACTAATTGAAATAAAGAAGACAAACTTTAAAAATTAGGAATTGCTTCGCAGTTTGAAATTTAGAAAATTTTGCCCTCTCTTTAAACATTTTTTTACATCCGGTACTGACAAGAACGAAAGTCGAATGAGATGAATGGTTTTTTCTTTAAAATAAGGATGTATTTGATATTTGCAAATAATAAACAGTTGTGAATATTTAAAAAATTTAAGCGACTCAGGGAAAGCGTGATCTTCAAATGTAATTTATTGTGACTTTCTAACCGCGATGAGTTTTCTGGGAAGTATTCTCTTTTACGCTTTACAAACCTTTCAAACAATTATAACATGAAGCAAAAATGCGATAAATGTTGCCGTAAAAATTTGTATCTGTATTTTCACTTGTGCTAACATTTGCTTTTTTTCGGAAAATGAATTTGCGGTGACAGAAACCAGTAGCATTTTTAAATGGTAAATTAGTAATCATTTCGTCTCTGAGAAAGCAAAAAGGTATTTTTTGACAAAAAAAAAAGTTGTTATGAA
The DNA here is from genome assembly GCA_011057455.1 of Ganaspis sp. Gsp50. Lineage (NCBI taxonomy): Eukaryota > Metazoa > Arthropoda > Insecta > Hymenoptera > Figitidae > Ganaspis > Ganaspis sp. Gsp50. Next base: position 2,517 of record WNHD01000833.1, read on the forward strand.
ATGAATTTCCAACGCGGATGAATTAAAAAATAGTTTAATTATTTTTATTTCCTAATAGGCCATAGATGATGAATAATATACCAAAAAACTGGATCGAAAAGTTCTTTTTCACCTTTAAAAATTCTTTGTCGTTCAGGAGATATTGCGGTTTAAAGTTGGCTGACGACGCGTGAGCCTTGCGCTGCCGGATGAGCTCTTACGCGTGCGCGCACCTCCGCTCAGCTCGCGCATGCGCCACAGTGTCGCTAGGGCCGTCAGGTTTGCACAACTTTAAATCGCGATAACTTTTGAATGGCCAAAAATTTTAAAAAGTGGAAAAGAACTTTTGGATTCAGTTTTTTCTGCTTTATTCGAATTATTCTGTTATGTAATCATTCTAGTACATTTTTTTCATTTTCTATTGAATATCTAGCAATTTCATAGAACTATATAAAATGAAAAGAATTATGAGACGACTTTTTAAAAATGTTTATTTTCGTTTCGAGTTTTTAATTGATTCTTGAGAAAGTACGGGTACAAGTCAAGGTATTTTGTTCATTTAGGAAACACTTATTTACTGCAATTCGAGGATGAACATCATTTCTTTTACTAATTGACTTTTGCTGATATGATTTATTATTCAACAATAGTAACTTTCTTATATTTTGTAAAAAATTGTTACTTAAAATAGGTTTTATTTTTTGAAAACGATCTGCGTTGATTAGGCTCGTGGGATCATTTTTCTTGAATCGGTCCTTTAGGTCTTCAAATGTATCCAATGTTTCATCATCATCTTCTTCTGAATATTTTAAATTATTTTCGTTTTCTTCTTCTTTGTAAAAAATTGGAACATCATTGTCCACATCTTTTAAAGGTTTTGAAGAGTCATCAAAATTATTTGTTCTTTCACCAATAATGCTTTTAATCCATTTTAGATTTCTGTCAATGTTTACGTATTTCCAGGGTACCCAGCTTTGTTGATCGTCACATGTATAGGCCACTAAACTTATCTGGAAAGAAAAAAAAATACAAAATAATAACAAATAAAAAATAATAATAAAAAATAATAAAGAAAAAATAATAATAAAAAATAATAAATAAAAAATAATATTCATAAAAAAACAAATAAATTAATAAATGCAACATAAGTAAATAATATTAATAGATTATTTTTCAAATAATTAAAGTCACTTAATGTAATTAATCAGTAAATTTAGAAAATTTCAATTGAAAAAAAATAAGTTAGGAAAAATAGAAATGTATAAAAATTTACCAAAGCATTATTTACAATAACTGGTGTTCCTAAAGGCGGACAATGGACGTATTTTGAACTTGGTTCTGCTAGTGTATTATTAAATAAATTCTTGGGAGTCAGGGAATCTTCAATTTCTTTGAGCACTTGTTCTTTGACTGTGCGTGCAATATTTTCTACTAAATTTTCCCCCTCCTCTTCCATCAAACTTTCATTTGTTTTATTTTTAACTTCATTTAAAACTCCCAAAATTCGAGTCATTGCTTTCTCGACAATTACTTTTATGAAATTAGTAATTCCCGTCGTTTGATTTTCGGTCAAATCAGGAGAATGGTTTTTTGACGATTCACCTGAATCAGTTTCAAAGTTTGATCTAAAAAATCCTCGCACTATTTCTTGACGGTCAGGTGTCTTAAGATTCCTTGAGTTGCTCTGGTATTTTTCTCTAAACAATCCTCTCATTAAATCCTTTGTTATTTGTTCGAGAAGTTCGTTTTCTGGAAATAGAATCGTTACTTAGTTTATTTTATATCATTATTCAGTTTATTTTATTTCATTATTTACTTTATTTTCATTTATTATTTAGTTCATTTCATTCCATTATTTAGTTTCTTAAGTAAAAAAACACGTTTGTTTAAACGAAATGATTCTCTTTAATAATAATTTTTAAGCAACGTAGAAACTTTGCAATCGTTTGTTTTTTAGTTTTCAAATCATAAAGTCGTCGAGGGGATTTTCAAATTGCGTAAAAATCAAATGTTATCCTTTTTCCTTTGTTATTAAAGAATTTGTTCCCAAAGTTTGAAATCAATTCATTAAAAAACATGAATGATACAAAGGAGATAGTGAAAGTAATAAAAAAAGAAAATTGTGGAAATACTCTTTTTATATTTTTGTTGTCAATAAATTGTGGTATTTTGCTAGCAAGAAATTTGTTATTTATGATAATGAATTAGAAATCAGAAAAATTAAAAATATTCGCTTTTTGATTTTTTAATTGGAAAAGTTGTCGAGGGGATTTTCGAATTGCGTAAAAGTCAAGTGGTATCTTTTTTTCTTTGTTATTAAAGAATTTGTTCCCAAAGTTTGAAATTAATTCATTAAAATACATAGAAGATACAATGGAGACAGTGAAAGTAATAAAAAAGAAAATTATGGAAATACTTTTGGTTTGTATTTATGCTGTCACAAATTTGTGGTATGTCGTTAGCAAAAGATTTTTCATTTATTATAATGAATTACAAATCAGAAATATTGAAAATAGGTTTTGAATTTACAAAGCAAAAAGTTCTCGAGGGAATTTTTGAATTTTGTAAAAGTCAAGTGGTATCTTTTTACCTTTGTTATTAAAGAATTTTTTCCCGAAGTTCGAAATTAATTTAATAAAAAAACATCGAAGATATAAAGGAAATAGTGAAAATAATAAAAAAGCAAATTGTGTAAATGATTAATTTATGATTAATATATGTGTATTAATATTTTTTCATTAATTTGTGGTATACTGCTAGTGAAAAATTTAAAATAGGTGCCTTTTTGAATGTTCAAATCAAAAAGTTGTCGAGGGAATTTTTGAATTGCGTAAAAGTCAAGTGGTATCTTTTTTCCTTTGCTATTAAAGAATTTTTTCCCGGTGTTTGTAGTTAATTAAATAAAAAACACAGAAGATACAATGGAGACAGTGAAAATTATAAAAGTTTGAGATTAATTAATAAAAGATTTTAGCAATTACTTTTACTTTTACGTGGCTTTTTAATTTAAAAGTGAAAAACCATGGATTGAACCACTTAAAGTAATCTTTAAGTTAGTGGTGTAAAATGGTTTAAATAAATATATTTAATTACCAGTTGAGTTCGCTAGTTTTATGGTATTATTCTTCGTACCTGTAACAATGTAAAATTATGAAAAATTTGGATAGAGCAAAGAAAAGTATAGACAGCAACATTTTTATGCAGCGTGCAATAACCGTCTTTGGAGTTACGTATTCGTAGTTTGTACCTGACTCAAGTAAATAATAATAATAATAATAATAATAATAACAATAAAGTGAATTTATTTTTATTTTCACACAAAGGTGGTTATTGCACCCAAACACAATTAATTCATTAAATATTCAAAAGAAAGGTATTTAGTAATTACCAGTGTTCGTATTTTTGGGTGGTTCTTGGTTAAAAAATACAGGCGGTGGAGCCTTATTTTCTCGTTTAACTTTTCTCACTAGTGGTCCTCTCTTTCGTTTCTTTTTAAAATCATCATTTTCATCAATATCGTCATGTACTGCTTCAGGAATGTATTTTACGTCCAAGACTTTAATCTCGTGTCTATTCTGAAAAAAAAGTTGGTTAAATTAAAATTTATTGCTTGAACAAAAAATTATTGTTTAAATTAAAATCTATATTTTAAATAAAAATGTTTTGTTTTCATTAAAATTGAAATTGTATTTAAACTCACATTTGGTGTTTGTATGACTGTTAATAATTTACAAACGTTTGAACAACACATGTGAGATAGGTCTTGAAATTTGCTAGGAAGTTTTGGAAGAACGAGAACCTCTTTTGGTATACTGGAAATTAAATTAGTGGATTCAATGACGAATCAATTTATTAAGAAAATGAATAATGCGATTAAAAACAATGATTTCAATCAATATTACAATTATGAAGTTTGAGTATACTGAATTTTCTCACTTGCATGAAATTGTAATGATAGCCAGATTGTGAAGAGCATAGTCCTCTAATTCCGCATTGTTTTTATACTCTGGATGCATTTCGTATTTTTTTATTTTTAAAACGTAAGTTTCACTTGACGCTGCGCCAATTAGAACGGACAAATCCGCTGTGATATGATGCCTGATAGGAAAATTGGACATTTGAATTTTTTAAAATTGTTTGAAAAAAGAAATTTAAAATTTACGTTTGGAAAATTGTTTACTTTAAAAATGACTCACTCAAAAATATGTGCGTATTGAATACACGATGCTGTCGTTAATACATGTCTCTCAGTCAAAATGACTCCACTGCACATGAAGTAGCGTGTATTTCTAAAATTTCGTCCATTATTGACTTACAAGTAAACCTATATACACATATTTTTGCATTTGACGAAATTTATAAAATTTCTTTTTAAAGACTAACAAAAACTTTTTTCTTTTGTTCCAGGTGAGTGTCGCTTTTGTACTTTAAAATAAGAGCCAATTTTGTGAGTAGCAAATTATGAATTATTACTGATTAATTATTGTGTATTAGAAAATTTATTAATTGACAAACAAATAATATTAGAGTTATAATATTAATATGGCTAATAATAATTACAAAATAATAATAATAAATAGTAATAACCAAAATAATTAAAAGAAAGTATTATGTTTGAAAATAATCAATTACCAAACGATTATTTTGAAAAAATGTTTTACATTTTTCGATCGAAAAAGTTGCGCAAAGAATTTATGAATTGAGCAAAAATCAAGTGGTATCTTTTTTGCTTTGTTGTTAAAAAATTTGTTTCCGAAGTTTGAAATTAATTCATTAAAAAACATAGAAGATACAAAGGAAATAGTGAAAATACATTTATTATTTTTGTTGGCGACAAAATGCGATGTGGTGTTGGTACAAAAAAATGCATTTTCTACAATTAATTTTTTGTTTTGGAATCATTAAAAGTATTGTTAATACAACAAAAGTATGTTGCTTAATTAATTACAAATTTCGAAAATAATTGTTTTCCAATTTTCATAACAAAAAGTTGCGCAAGAAATTTTCAAAATATGAAAAACTCTCGTGACAAAGTTTTTCTCTTGTTATTAAAGAATTTTTTCTTCAAGTTTAAGATTAATTGATTTGAAAGCATAGAAAATAGAGAAGAAATAGTGAAATCGCATTTTTCATTCTAATTGTGATGACAACTTATGGTATTGTATTTTTACTAAGGACAACTTATGGTATTCTATTTCCGCCATAAAATTTGATGCTGTTTAATAATAATAGAAAAAACAGTAACTCCGCAAATATTGATTTTCGTTTTTTAAAAAAACTGGAAAAAAAGTTTATTATATGTATAAATAAACAGTAATGGAATCGTAATTTTTTAATATCTACGTTTTTCGACTTTCAACTCAAAAAATCAATTTAAAAAATTTTTCAATTGACAAAATCGATTTAGGTTTTCTTTTCTTTACTATTGAAGAGTTGTCGAGGAAATTTTCGAGTTGTGTAAAAAGTGGTATTTTTTTCCTTTGATATTAAAGAATTTTCCCCCGAAGTTTAAAATTAATTCAATAAAAAACATCCAAGATATAAAGGAAATAGTGAAAATAATAAAAAAGATACTTGTGTAAATGATTAATTTTTCTGTATTTTTGTTGACACTAATTTGTGGTATGCTGCTAGTAAAAAATTGAAATTAGGTGCCTTTTTGAATTTTCAAATCAAAAAGTTGTCGAGGGGTTTTTCGAACTGTGTAAAAGTCATGTAGTATCTTCTTTCCTTTGTTATTAAAGAATTTTTTCTAGAAGTTTGAAATAAATTCATTAAAAAACATAGAAGATACAAAGGAGATAGTGAAAATAATAAGAAAGATAATTGTGGAAATACTTTATTTTTTTATTTTTGTTGGCATTAATTTGTGGTTTGTTGATAGCAAAGAATTTTTTTGTACTTGTGATAATGATTGACTACAAATGAAAAAAAAGTAATGAAAATAGTTGCCTTTTTGAATTTTGAAAAAAGTTGACGAGGAAATTTTCGAATTGTGTAAAAGTCAAGTGTTATCTTTTTTCATTTGTTTTTAAAGAATTTTTTCCCGAAGTTTGAAGTTGTTTTATTAAAAAACCTAGAAGATACAAAGAAAATAGTGAAAGTAATTTTTAAAAAATAAAATACTTGTTTTTACGAAAGTTTGAGATTATTTAAATTAAAAAGCAGAAGAAGATGGAGAGAAAATAGTGAAATTATTTTTTTGGCAATAAAGAATATTACGTATGATTTCATAATTTTGTGTATAAAAAATTGCTTAATATAATGTGCATCTCCGAAAAGAAAGGGACCTTAGAAACAAACAATCATAGGTTAGGTTTGATCATAGTTTTGACTTTGTTTAAAATGTTTAAGAATTGAAGATTCATTTTTAATTTCTGGCTATAAAAAGTAGTTTTTTTATGAATATGTGCATGCTATCCAGAAAATATATTTTTATTATTTTCCTTCTACCTTCTATGTTTCTAAATGAATTAATCTCAAACTTTGGAAAAAACTTCATCAGTAATAAAAAAAAGAAACCACGCTTCGATATTTCGTCAATTAACAAATTCCTTGCGTCATTTTTTGATTTGAAAGTCAAAAACGCAATTTTTTGATATTACAGTGAAAAAATCTGTAGCTGCACTACTTCTTTGTTATTGTTTTGAATAAAAGGAAACTTCACAATATAAAAAAAGTTTTAAACGTATACAGTTGAGATAAATAAAAATTTGAAGATTCGGAAATTGTTGATAAAAAGGTTTAAAAGTAGCGCAACTGTAAAGAAAAGCAAAAGCGCCTCTTATTTACTGAATTTGTCGCCTTGAATTGTCACTTACGTGATTTTACTGGCAGTATTCCCACACTCTGGAACTTCTTCGTCTTTGATAATGAAAGCATACAAATTGAGAATTTCATCGTATCCTTGAAAATCTTTTTGTATCCATAATTGTTGAGCTTGTCTCTTGATTCTTCTTTCAATAAGTGACTCCAATCTCGGGCTATTTTTCCGACCTGGATTCATCGCAGCCAAAGACAAAGCATTCTTCTTCCGTTCATTCATGACAGTAGCTTCTTTTCCATCAAGTTCATTGGCACTAACGGTGCGCAATTTCTTTCCCTTCCGGTCCGGCTTTTCCGCCTTCTCAAAGATCGACAAATTGTTCTTCATCAATAGTGTTGCTAAAAAATTCAAAGCACGCTCAGAATTCAAAAATTCTTTGAAGTCCGGATCAGATAGAAACTTTTTCACCAGAACTTGTCGGTCTCGATTATTGGAAGGTGCCATTATCGTGGAAATGTTTAAATATTCTGTACTGCCTTCATAAGCCGATGCTTTCCTCGAAAGGGCTTTCTAAAAATTTTTTTGGAATTAACAAATTTCACTTGGGACTAGTTTTTATAAAAAGAAAAATGTTAGTTTATATTTATTTTCGAAAAAAATTTTCTAGAATTATTATAATTTTTTTCTGGATGATAATAGTGACGATAATAATAATAATAATAATAATAATAATAATAATAATAATAATAATAATAATAACAATAATAATAATAGTAACAATAATAATAATAGGAACAATAATAATACAGGGATCACAATTTGTCCCGTTTTTACCTAATCTCATTTTTGTTCCCTTTTCCCCTTATTTTCCCCTTTTCTTAAGAAGATTCCCTGAAACACTTACAATCAAGTATTTTTTTCCCTTTTCTTCATTTACACCTATTTTTCAATGGGTTCTTTTCATAATTTTTCAACAATAATACTTCACACTACTACATTAAAATACTTCAAATATTTCAAAATATTTCAAAATAATTCAAAATACTTAAAACTACTTTAAAATACTTCAGACTATTTCAAAATAATTCAAAATCTTTTAATAAAATCTTAAATTACTTACAAATATTTAAGTATTAAATATGAGGTATTAGGTTTTTTTTAAATATTTTAATATAGTATTTAAAATACTTCAGAGTACTTTGAACCTACTTCAAAATATTTAAAAATACTTAAAATTACTTTAAAATATTTCCCAAATACTTCCCCAATACTTCAAAATATTTAAAAATTCTCAAAATTACTTAAAAATATTTCCAAATACTTCAAAATATTTAAAAAAAAAAATAAAAAAAAATATTTAAAAATTCTTAAAATTATATAAAAATATTTCCAAATACTTCAAAATATTTAAAAATTCTTAAAATTGCTTAAACATATTTCTAAATACTTCAAAATATTTAAAGCTGCTTCAAAATATTTCCAAATACTTCCCAATACTTCAAAATATTTAAAAATTCTCAAAATTCCTTAAAAATATTTCCAAATACTTCAAAATATTTAAAAATTATTAAAATTACTTAAAAATATTTCCAAATACTTCAAAATATTATAAAATACTTAAAATTACTTAAAATTACTTAAAAATATTTCCAAATATTTCAAAATATTTAAAAATTCTTAAAATTACTTAAACATATTTCTAAATACTTCAAAATATTTCCAAATACTTCCTAATACTTAAAAATATTTAAAAATTCTTAAAATTACTTAAAAATATTTCCAAATACTTCAAAATATTTAAAAATTCTTGAAATTATTTAAAAATATTTCCAAATATTTCAAAGTATTTAAAAATACTTAAAATTACTTTAAAATATTTCCAAATACTTCAAAATATTTAAAAATTTTCAAAATAGTTCTAATTATTTAAAATATTAGTATTTTAAGTATTAAATAAAGTATAAAATTTTTTAAAAATATTTTAATAGTATTTAAAATATTTCAGAGTACTTTGAAATACTTAAAAATATTTAAATATGCTTAAAATTACTTTAAAAGGCTTTACAATATTTAAAAATACTTCAAAATATTTCCCAAGTTTTAAAATATTTTATTTAAAAACCTTAAATATATTTAAAAACAGTTAAAATGTCTTTAAGATATTTCAAACTATTTAAAACTAATTTAAAACTAATTTAAAATACTCCAGACTACTTCAAAATATTAATAGAAATTAGTATAAAAAGATTTTATAATATATTATCTTTTAAAAATATTTTAAAAAGTTTAAAATACTTTTGAGTTCTTCAAAATAGGTACTTCAAAATAATTAAAAACACTTCAAATAATTGAAAATATTCCAAAATATTTAAAACTACTTCAAAATATTAAAAATGGTTTTAAAATTAAAAATATTGATATTTAGTAATTTAAATTCTATAGGAAATTATTTTTATAATAAGTCCAAGAGTATTAAAAAGCTTTGATTATTTCAAAAGTAATTTAAATTGTTATAAAATATTGAAAAATTCATTTTTCTCATGGAAACCATGGAAATTTCATGGAATTAATGTCAATCATTTATTTAAAATTAAAATCACATTTCTTAAAATTAAAAATCCCCTTTTACATCTGAAATTGAATGAAAAAGCGACTGTGATTCCTGTAATAATAATAGTAATAATAATAATAATAATAATAATAATAATAATAATAATAAATTTTGATTCAAATGAAAGAGAAAACGATAGCATATTTTGTACAAGTATTTTTTAAAAATAAGAAAGAATTTCGACTGCATAAATAAACTTTTAAATACCTTCTGAAAATTAACATGATCTGGCCGTTGTGTCGGATCTCCAATTCCTATATTATTTTAAAAAATATAAAATTCAAAATTCCTCGAGTATTTAAAAAATGCAGGTTAATCAATCTTTTGAAATCATTATCAAGAACTTTATTACCATGATTATCAACTTTCTCCGACAGACTGGAATGCATCACTAGTAACAGTAAAAGTATTAACAGTTTTAGATGCATGATGATCGTTTTCGTATTTTTCCGTAACTACATTGGCAGAAGTAATTTATGGTTGAAAATGTTGAAACGTATGGAAACAAAGAAATCCATTCAAACCGTATCAAAGAAAACGTTATTGACGTTATTTCTCTCAAAAGCATTTTTTCACTACCTTGTTTGCCTTTTATTTTTTTTTCTTTGTTTCTTTTATTTATGTTTATTTCTTTTTTTGTTTATTTTGTTTGTTTTGTTTATTTATTTATTTGTTTTGTTTATTTGTTTTGTTTACTTGTTTTGTTTATTTTGTTTGTTTTCTTTGTTTGTTTTCTTTCTTTGTTTCCTTTCCTTCGTTCTGTTTATTTGGTTTGTTCATTTTATGTATTTACAAATTTTTTTTTAGGAAATGATGGTGCCACCCTCGAGTAATAACACGAGTTTAATCAATGATCATTAAAAAGTTGCAAACTTAATTCTTTGGTGTTGGCAGATATTCACAGGCCATTAATGAATGTGTGTGGGGAAATGATCGTCAATCTTTGATAAACTTTCTGGAAAAGAGCTTTTAAGAAACCCGATTAGGCGATTGAAATCGTAATATTAAAGAACGGTATCCCTGGGTGCATACATTCTTATCAAATGAATACAAGGCGTGTTTCATTAGCTGGCAATTTTTACATAAAATTACCATGAAAGTGTAGTTTTTCAGAAATAACAATAATTCGTTTATGAGAGAAATTAATTATTCATTTATTTATTAAATAAGTCGGCAAATATCACATTTTCAAACTCGTCTTTAAATTAATCGAATTATCATTCGTGTTCTGATTCTCCAATTAAAAACAGACGTATGCATTTCAATTGTTCTCCATATTGGATCCGCCATTTTGAATTTTTGAAAATTGATTCAAATTCGTGACCAGAGGTCACAAAACCCATATTAATCAAGTTTTATAAAAATCACGATTTTTTTAAAAAAATGACTGCCATTTTGAATCAACTTCATTTTTTTTTATTTTTTTTTTATTATTCATAACTAACTTCCTATTTGTAATAAATACCACCTAAAAAACCATACATAATGCATTTTATATAATTCGAACTATTTTTGTATAAATGACCGCCATGTTGGTTCCGCCATTTTGAATTTTTGGAAACTGATTCTAATTTCGTAATCAGCGACCCAAAAAACCCTAGATAATGCAATCCATAAAATTCAAACGATATTTCAATAAATGACCGCTTTGTTGGTTCCGCCATTTTTAATTTTTGAAAACTGATTCCAAATTCATAACCAGAGGTCACAAGAACCTATATTAATCAAGTTTTATAAAAATAACAGTTTTTTAAATATTTGGCTGCCATTTTAGATCAGCCATTTTAAATTTTTTAAAACTTGCTTCAAATTCGCAATCAACGACCAAGAAACTTTAGTTGCAAACTTGCACTGAAATTTGACAATTCTTTAATAATTGCATTCAACATTTTTGGACGGCCGTTTTGAATTTTGTATTGATTTAAAAAAATCCACCTGAAATGTAGCAAAGTAAAAAAATAATGCAATTTCTTAGGACGCAATTATTTTTTTGGAAATTACCAACTGAGGTAATTACCGACTGTAGGTAAATACCGATTGATGCATTAACTACTGATGATGAAGAACGTTGAATTTAAAGACAAATGATAATTCTGTAAAAAAAAAAATAAATAATTCAAGCGTTTTGATGACTGAAAATTCATATACATGTGATTTTCGTAAAATGCAAATTTTGTTTAACTAATGTTTTGATAAATTAAAATATTTGCAAATAACTTTGTAAAAAATTAATTTTAATCAAAGTAAAGTACAATAATTTATAGCAATTTAATATTAAATGTAATTCCTATTAAATTGCATTGAAAATGTAGAATTTAAAATTTTTTTTAAATACCAATTAAAATAAATCTTGTAATTACAAAAGAAACTTTCTAGTTCTATAGAGAATTAGTGGAATTCGACATTTATCTAATTTCAACGTACCCATTTCCTTTCTCAAATTATACCTTTATATGTTCCATCTCAATCATACATTTTTCATTCAAGTCTTAAAGTTGAGATTGAATGTGATGAGAATTCAAGAAACTAATTTTAATCCACAAAAAGTACTCATTTCCACTTTTTGCTTTAGCAGTTATTTTTCAAGAGTGTATAGGAAGCTGTTAATGTTTGCAAAGTTGTTTAATTAGATCGAATCTAAATAATATGAAAAGCTTTATAGTTTTCAATAATTATTTATATTAAAAATTATTATTTTTCTATTATATTACAATTTTATTTCACATTCTTTAAATTTTATTTCTTTTAAAAACCCTTGACCGGACCCTTGATTTGGTACCAAAAGCAATTTTTTGTATTTTATGTCAGATAAAAATTTAAGCATTTACATTTTTTTGGAAATAAAGAAATATACGATTTTTACATTCTCATCAAAAATGAGACTGTATTCAAATTGTGCGATTTTTTTTTATGTAGAAACAATTGTTGACTCAGAAATGCTTGTTTATTTTAAAATTACTTTTGTTTATCTCGATTTAGATTGTTTATCTGAAAAACATGTTTTTGTAGAAACAATTATTGTTTATCTTGAAAAAAAGGTTTGCTTACTTGGAGCAATATAAAAACAATTGTTCAAATAATATTCATTATTTTTCTATAGAAATATATTTTAACTAAAAGAGATTATTGTTTGTATTGAAGCAAGTATTTATCTATGAATGCGTCTGTTCATGAAAAAATATTTTATCTAGAAACAATTCTTTCTTTAAAAACAATAAAATTATTTAACTAGAACTACTTAAGAAAATATTTTATTTAGGAACAAATGTTCCTTTGAAAACAATTATTGTTTGTTGAGAGAAAAATATAAATTATAATATTATATACAAGTAAAAACAATTATTGGTTAAGAGCACGTTTGTTTAAAAGCAATTATTGTCATTATTTAAAGACAGTCATTAATCTGGAAAAAATTAAATTAATCTTCAAACACTTGTTTATTTTAGTTCAATTGTACGTTTAGAATAACTATTTATTAAAAAACAATTAACAAAAAATTATTAGGAAGATTTACTCTAAAAACAATTGTTTATGTAGTAATGTTCATTTAGAACACTTGTTCAATTAAAAACAATTGTTTATTTAAAAACAATACATAACATTTAGTTTTCATTATGAAAAATATTTCGTAGAAAAATTGCGTGCATGAAAACAACTGTTGATCTAGAAATAATTATTGTGTTTCTTTTTGGAACAATTGTTTGTTAATAAAGCAAATTTTAATTACAAAAAAAGAATGTTTGTCTAAAAAGAATGTTTGTCTAAAAACAATTATTGTTTATTTTTAAATAATTGTTTATTTAGAAACTAATTTCTATGCAGAAACAAATTGTTTAACTAGAAACAATTGTTTATCTACAAGCACAATAGAAACTTGATTTAGCGGTTTTTGATTTAGCGGTCGTTAAGCCGCCGAGCCGACCGCTAAATCAAGTTTCTGGTGCATTTGTTTATTACAAAATATAGTTTATCAGGATATAATTGTTTATCCAAGATTTAATTGTTGAAACAATCGTATATTTAGAAACAATTGTTTGTTTATTCTGAAACAATTGCTTGTTTATTCTGAAACAATTGCTTGCTTATTCTGAAACAATTGTTTGTTTATTCTGAAACAATTGTTTGTTTTAAAGTATTTCCCTTTTATACAATTTTTTCTTTCGCTTATCTGGAAATAATTGTTTATCTAGAAGAAATTGTTTTTCAAAAACAATTGCAGAAACAATTATTGTAGAATAATTACAGAAACAATTGTAGAAACAATTGAACTATATTTAAACAATTCTTTCTAGATAAGTAATTGTTCATCAGCTAATAATTGATTTTTAAAAACAATTGTTGATATTGAATCAATTGTTTGTCTAATAAGAATTGTTTATCAATAAACAATTGTTCATCTACAAGCAACTCTTTACCCAGAAACAATTTTTTGCCCCAAAATATTTCTCTTAAAACAATTTCTTTATGCATCAATTGCTTATTTGAAAATATTTGTGTGTTTTAAATAATTGTTTAGTTAAAAACAATTGTTAATCCATCGTAGAAGCAAACTTCTATTTAGAAACAATTGTTTATCTTGAAATAATTGTTTATCTTAAAACAATTATTTATTCAAAAGAAATTGTTTATCTAGAAAAAAATTTTTTTGAACAATTCTTTCAGGATAAACAATTGTTTGTCAACTATTAATTGTTTTTTAAAAGTAATTGTTTATCTACAAACAATTGTTTCTATACAAGCAATTATTTATTTATTCAGAAACAATTGTTTCTCTCGAAATATTTTTGTAAAACAATTGTTTTATTTAGCAATTGTCATTTGAAAATACTTGTATTTTTTAAATAATTGTTTAGTTAAAAACAATTGTTAATCCATGGTAGAAGCAAATTTCTATTTGAAAACAATTGTTGAAATACATAATTGTTAAACGAAATAATTCTAGTTTAATAATTGTTCACTTAAAATCCAATTTTTAATCTTTCGTAAATTAATTAATAAACAAATTTAATAAATTATTACTTGATCTTCTATTTGAAAATAATTGTTTATTTTCAGAATTGTTCATCTAGAAGAAATTGTTTTTTAAAAACAATTGCAGAAACAATTGCAGAAAAAAGTTCGAAGAACGATCTGGATAAGGGACCATCCATATATTACGTAACGCTTTTTTTTGAAAATTTTTACCCCCCCCCCCTCCCCCTCGTTACGCACTACTGCATACATTAGCGCCATTTTTTCTACATATCGTAACAATCAGCTTGACCCCCCCCCTCCCCCTTGAAGTGTTACGTAATATATGGATAGCCCCTAAACATAATTGAACAGTTCTTGAACAATTCCTTGTTAATAAGCAATTGTTTATCAACTAATAATTGCCTTTTAAAATCAATTGTTGATATGGAAACACTTACTTGTCTACAAAGAATTGTTTATCTCAATTTTTGTTCTCCAAATAATCATTTATTTGTAATAATTGTTTATTTTCAAACAAAAGATTGTACACTATAATTAATTAATTTATAATTATTTATCTAGAAATTATCGTTATATACTGCTTATCCAATATTGGAGGAATATTCTCTTTTTTTACGTATTTTATGCCGTGTAGTGAATTAAGAAATTTCTCATAAGACAGGTTTTTTATTGGTTTCCCGTTCTGACTTTCCTTCCTCGGTGTAAAATTTTGGAGACGTGCCAATAACAACCGGAGGTTATGGAACTTCTGCTGCGTTAATGGATTATACTCTATACTTTGTTGTGAGTTGCTTGCCTTTGTCCTTGGAGTATCAAGCACCCTCGGTTCATTTTTCAAAACTCGCTCATTTTCTATTTGTTTCTTTAGTCGATTTTCCTTCCTCGTCTCCATAATTTTCCCATGATAATCTCCTCCAAGGTCAGTTTTCATCCTCTCATCATTATTTTTATTTAAATCCATTTTAACACCTTTTTGAGAATTTTTCACAATTTTTGCAAAATTGCGATTTGATCTCAATTCTACGTCAATTTTAGGAACTCCTGTAAAATCTCGATTTTTCGCCTTTTCAGAATTTTTTCTCGATTCTAATGATTCTATACTTTCTGGAAATTTTTTTTCCACATTTTGGGCTAATTTTTTTCTGTAATCTTTAGGTGAATGTGATTTATAATTTTTGGATGTATCGGATTTGTAATTTTTTGATGAATCGGCTTTGTAATTGGTTCTTTTCTTTTCGATAAATTGACGATTTTGCAAATTTTCATATTTCCCTGATGCAAGAGAAGAATTCAGAGCCTTCACGGAATTTTGGTTTGATTTTGGAAATTTTTTATTGTTGCCTGAAACGAAACTTGATTTGTCAATTGATCGGAGGTTATTTTTGACATCTTTTCCATAGTGCGATACACAAAATTCATGATTTGGGGATCTTGTGTTTATTCTATCGAGTTCTGTACAAGTTGCATTGTCATTGGATGCAGTCAGATCAATAAAAAAATTGTAAATGCACGTATTGCAGGTGGATGTACCATTAAGCAAACTTTTTGAAGTCTTTGCCAAAATTCCACTTTCTTTTATAATCCAGTCCATGTTCGTAAAAAGATCCGTGTACTTCCAAACCGTCGATGGTTGTCTATCGTCACAGGACACTGACACCAGTGCTGCCTAGAGAGGAGAAATTTTGTTTTTAGTATGAAGAAAAGTGTTGAACTTTCAATTTTGAAGTTAATTGTTTAACGGTATTATTAAGCTCTTAAAACCAGTCTGAAAAGTCCTTTACCATTTTTTATTATTTTCAGTAGTTTCAGAGTTATTTAGCGTTGAAATTGACTAATTGCGCGTAAGGCACAGTGGAAAAGGGAGGGGAGAGTGGACTCGAAGCGGTGAGTGGACTCGAAGCGGTGAGTGGACTCGAAGCAGAGAAGGGAGACGCCTACCGCTCGAGATTTCTCGTTACACCTGATTGGTCAGCTTTTAGGCCGAATAACTCGAAAACTACTGAAAATTATGAAAAATGAAAAAGGACTTTTCGAATTGCTTTCACTGGCTTGATACGCTAAGAACACACCTGAATTTGTCCGTACATAACGGGCGAACCTGTTTGAGGACATCCTTGAAATCCGTCACTCGCTCTTGCGGAAAATATTCTACCTTTATCATTTTTAGCCGAAACAATTTGCAGCGTGTTTTCTTCAATTAAACCAGCGGTCGAAATTGCTGAAAATATGACATTTAATTTTATCATTTATTCGTTTTTTAAGAAAAACTAAATTTAATTTTATCGATTTGTCATTATTTTGAAATCCACAAAAGATGCGTCTTTTAAATTGTAATGTGTGGAAAGCAATTTAAATTTTATCATTATAATGAATAAATAATTACGCCAACAGTAAATACTTTCTGGTGCTGTTAATAAAAGCATTTTTTGCAGCTTGAAATAGTGAATCATTAATCAGAATGAAATAATTTAAATCTAAAGTACCGTCTGCAATAAGTGATTCATTAGACTTTTCTCCAATTGATGTGTTTGACTTTAAAGTCGAGTTGCTTTGAATTCTTGGAGCGACATTTTTTATTGTTTCAACATTCACTGAATCTCTTCTACCAGAAATCATTGATCCTAATTTATCAAAAGGCAGGTCTTCATGAGTGACAGCTATAAATATATTAATTTTATTAAACATCTCCATCAAATACTCCATTTATTAAATTTTAAGAATAAAAATCATTTTTAAATAATCGTATGTATTCGTTATTAAAATAAATTAAATTTTCAAAATGATCTGAAACTCGTTTTTTCTTGTGAATCTCAATTCATTATTAACTATTCCCTAAAATGTCAATTTTCAAAATGGCCGATCCAAAATGGCGGGCAAAGATCAGATCATACTTGAGAATTGTTGCTCGGGGGCTTTCGAGATCGCTGATTACGAATTTGTTGTCAGATTGAAAAACCAAATGACAAATTGAAATAATTGATGGATGTTTTTTTTTAATTTGTTTTCATTGAAAATTATTGTTTTTACATGACGTTAATAATTTGATTGAGTCAAATTAGAGCAAATTCGATCGATTTATAACAAAGCTTTCGCCATTTTGGATCAACCATTTTGGATGTTTAGAAAGTGATTTCAGATGAGGCATTTTAGTGACTAATTAATCGTGGTTTTTGCAAAATTTTAAAAAATAGTAGTAACAATTACAAAATTATGACAACAGTAGAATAATAATAATAATAATAATAATAATAATAATAATAATAATAATAGTAATAATAATAACAATAAAATAATAATAATTAAATAATAACAATAAAATAACAACAATAAAAGAATAATAACAATAATAAAATAATAATGAGATAATAACAATGAAATAACAACAATAAAAGAATAACAATAAAATAATAATAATGAGATAATAACAATGAAATAACAACAATAAAAGAATAACAATGAAATAATAATAAAAGAATAATAATAATAATAATAAAATAATAACAAAAGTACAATAACAACAACCAGAAAATAATAATAATATTAATAAACATATTGTTAATATTTTTTTAAAATTTACCCCCAAATTGCTCTCTTTGTAAGAAATTAGTTTTTTCATTTTTCGCTGAAATTGGTTTTTCAATTTTATACGGGCCTAATGCTTGATTGGATAATATATCTTGTAATTTGAGGGAACGAGGATGTTGAGTTTTCAAACTTTTTCTCAATTTTTCTTCAATATTGGCAGACAATATTTTAAGAGTGCTGTTATTTTGTAATTCTATAGTCGTTTCCGTCGATCTTCGTTTTCTCGTAGATGTTGGAATGTGTTTTGCCCAAGTATCATATATTACATGCGATGTCTGTAAAAATTGAAAATAAATATCGCACGTTTTCCAAAGATATTTTTATCTCTAATATAAAACAAAAATAGTTCATTGAGAAGTTATATGAAAATAATAAATTACAAATAATCCAGACGACACTTTTTATATAGTAAAATAAAACTTTTATCAATTTAAAAAACCAGTAAAATAATAATAATTATTATGATTATAATTATAATATTAGTAGCGTTGTTTAATAATAATAAAGCGTTGTTTCGATTTTTCATTTAATATAAGAAAGTTACTTTTATTCTTATTATTTTTATTATTAATGTTATTATTATTATTACTATAATACTATTATATTATACTATAATATAATGATATTATTATAATAGTATTATAATATAATTATAATAATAGTAATAATTAATACTATAATACTAATAAACATTAATAATAACAATACAAGCGACTTTCTTATAGTAAATGAAAAATTGAAACAACGCTTTTTACAATAATTAATATACAACATATTTAAAAATTTTAAAAATCGAAATTACTTCTCCAACTTTTCGTATTATAGCCACTAGACAATTCTCATTCGTACAAAGTTCTGTGAAAGGAGCTTGGGGCAATTCTATGGCCGTAAAATGTTCATTTGCGATTCTGAAAAAAAAAATTATTGTGAAAATTAGTACAAATTTTGAACAAATAATAAAATCTTTGAGTTTCCAAATCTTTTACCGTTTTTTAAATAAAATTCTTAGTTTGTTATTTAACAAATTGCAGAAATAAACTTGAAAAATTAATTATTTTGTCATTCAAAAATTAAGCCTCGAATAAACTTTTTGATTCGATCCTTAAAATGAGATTATTTTACAGAAATTGCATATTATTTATTTAATTATTTGTATCATTTACCTACAGATTTATTTTATTATTTGTATTTTGTTATTACTTTCAAATCACTATTTGATATTAGAGAAAAATAAAAATTTCTTCGTGTGATAAAATATTTGTGATTACAACATTTTGTGCATTAAAACAAAATTAATCCCGGCTTAAAAAAATACCTGCAAGATAACTTTATTACAGCAATGTTGTGTTTTGAGTGTTGGGGATCATAAGGAAACACAATATGTTGAGGATGTATTTTGTAATTATCAACTCTAATCACTTGTGGTTTTAATTTTAATACACCAACGACCACAACAAGAGGAGCTCGCAAATTGTGTCTGAAAATTAAATATTTATGCTCAAAATACAATAAGACATGATATTTGTATTTTTATTTATATATATAAAATGTACACATATTTTTATATGTATTAAATGAAATATATACATATTTATATATATATATATATATATATATATTATATAAATTATATATTTATTAAGATTTACAGAAAAATATTTTTGTAATTTAAATTTTAAATTAAAAACAAGTTTATTAAAATGAGATTTATTTGGATAAAATAATTAATATGCTGGACTAGAGATTCGCAACCAAAACCTTGAGGACCAAGTCCATAAATGTCGAATCATACCTGATATAAGTAGCTTCTTGAATACAGGTAGCGGAAGTTAAGACGTGCTGAAAATTCACTATTGAACCAACGCACATTAAATGTCTCTTATTTCTAAAAAAACAAACATTTATCAAGTATTTTATTATTACTATTTTCAGAAACAATTTAATTTTAAAAAGCTTTAAAAACTTCAAATTCGTAATGTACAACCTCAATAACCCATAGAGTGCAAATTTTATTAAAATTCGCGATTTTTTAACAAATCAGTCCACCATATTGTATCCGCCATTTTGAATATCCAAAATCTGATTTCAAATTCGTAATCAGTGACCTGAAAAACTGAAGTTGCGAATTTCTTTAAAATCCATGGATTTTTGACAAATTCTTCCGCCATATTGGATCAGCCATTTTTAATTTTTGACAATTGACTTTAAATTCATATTCAGTGACATGAAAAACCCCTGAGTAGCGAATTTCATTAACATTTATGGATTTTTGACAAATTCGTCCGCCATATTGGATCAACCATTTTTAATTTTTGAGAAACTGACTTTAAACTCGCACTCAGCAACTTTGAATAATTCTTAAGATCAAATTTCATAAAATTTAAATAAGTTTTTCACAAATTAGTCAGCCATATTGTATCCGACATTTTGAATTTTCAAAAAGTAATTTAAAATTCGCAATCTGTGATCTGATAAACCCATAACTAGTGAATTCCATTAAAATCCATGGACTTTTGACAAATTTGTCCGACATATTGAATCAGCCATTTTGAATTTTTGGAAACTGATTTTAAATTCGTAATCAGCGAATTTGAATAATCCTAGATAGCAAGTTTCATAAAATTTAAAAGAGTTCTTTACCAATTAGTCCGCCATATTGAATCAGCCATTTTGAATTTTCAAAAACTGATTTCAAATTCATAATCAGGAATCTAAGAATTTTCTAGTTTTCAAATTGCATAGAAATTACATGATTTTTAAAAATTTTGATTTCATTTTAGATACGCCATTTTGAATTTTCAAAAGCGATTTGAAATTCGGGATCAGTGACCCCAAAAGCCTCTATATACTCAAGAGAATTTAAAAAATGTTGGGCGTCATTAGGTATATTTAAAATGAAAAATATGATTGAAACTTGTAACTGGGTGGTTGTTGGAGTCGCTAATTGAGAATGTAGAGATTTTAAAATTCCAAGATGGCGGATTCAAAATGGCGAATAACTTTGAAATATTACGCAGATTTTATTATGAATTGTAACTCGGAGTTTTTTAGATCTTTTGCAAATGTTTAAAACTAAATAAACATTTGTTTGCACTTGTCAATTTTTTTTTGCATTAAACAAACATTTCTTTGCACCAAAGAAACATTTGTTTACATTAAAGAAACATTTGTTTGCTCTTGGCAAACCTTTGTTTGCAATGAAGGAACATTTCTTCGTACTTGAAAAGCATTTTTTTGTAATAAACAATCATTTTTTTGCACTACACAAAAATTTTTTTTTCACTACATAAATATCTTTTTGCACTACACAAATATTTATTTGCATCAAATAAATATTTATTTGTACAGACCAAACATTGTCTGCATTAAAATTTTTTTGCACATATTTTCAGACAAACATTGTTTAGTCGCCTAAAGGGCAAAATACTCATTACCCCATAGTACAGATAATTTTAATTTTTTAATTTCTAAACAACTAAAATATCACTGATTCATATATAAAATCACATTGGAGAAAACAATGAAAAGTCGTTCACTGAGAAACCGTTAAATGCCAATGATGTACAGTAAATACTCATTCTTTGGAGTAAACAATAAACGTAGTTTCTCACGTTTTTCTCGAGCCCGTCGTACAATTGGTTGTGGATTCCTCGTCCTTGGCAATTATGGCTTGAACATTTAAAAGCTCTTTATTAACATTTAAAATCTCTTTCATCCAATCTTGACTAACTTCACTAAATTGTCTGATTTGTCTCGTTGACGTTATTTCCTTTTTTTCTGCATCCTGGCACATTACCAACCATTGTGTCAAAAACCAAATCAAAAATATCACCAACGACAATCGAAGCATCTTTTTTCCCGTTTCGTTTGAGCTTTGAAATAATAATAATAATAATAACTATAATAATAAATATAATTATAATAATTATAATGATGATAATAACAATTATAATAATTATAATAATAATAATAATAATAATAAAAATAACGATAATAATAATAATAATTAAAATAATGATAATAATACTGCCGTACATTTTTAAAAAGACACTATCTACAAGAGGCAGATAGTGACTTTTTAAAAATGTACGGCAGAATAATAATAAAAACAATAATAATAATAAATCCTCTTCTCAACTTGTTTTGTGAAACGAAATAATAATAAAAATATTATAAAATAATAATATAAATAACAATAATAATAAAAAGAGAATCAAGAAACAATGAGAATTTCAATATCGGATCAAAAGTACCACACGAGTTTGCTGCCACATTTACTGATTAGATCTAAGCAATTGGTAAACCGTTCGATTTTACTATGAACGCCTTTCTCGTGATACGCGGATCGTGATTTTCGATTGCCAAGTCAAAAGTGAACGACAGGAAATTTCATTTCCTTCAACAATATTCACTCCTATTTCGATGAATCGAATTCACTTTCACCTAGGTCCAATTTTTTGTTGTTGATTAAATCACGACTAAATAATAATTTCTTTTCAATTGTCCAACTCAATTTGACTTCTATTGTTTTAGAGAATTATTGTTCACTTTCTTGTGCGTTTTGTTTCCAATTTTTATTTACTCTTCTTATTCAGTGAAATAATCTATTTTGAGTCGCACAAATTAAAATTATAAAACGAACAGAAAAAACTGGATTTAAAAGTTCTTTTCCACTTTTCAATATTTATCGCCGTTTAGAAGTTAACGCGGTTTGAAGTTTGATAATTGCTTGAGAATTCGGT
Source organism: Ganaspis sp. Gsp50 (assembly GCA_011057455.1). Taxonomy (NCBI): domain Eukaryota; kingdom Metazoa; phylum Arthropoda; class Insecta; order Hymenoptera; family Figitidae; genus Ganaspis; species Ganaspis sp. Gsp50. Next base: position 25,174 of record WNHD01000833.1, read on the forward strand.
GGAGGCGGAGCAAGCTTCCGCGCGACTGTGTTCCGCTCGCGCATGCGCGACGATACCGGCCATTAGGATTAACTTGCGCATGCGCGACGATGCAGGCCTTTAGGATTAACTAACTTTAAATCGCGATAACTTCTCAACGGCTGAAGATTTTGTAAAGTGCAAGAAAACTTTTAGTTTCAATTTTTTCTGTTCTATTCAGTTTTAATATATTCGCTTTAGTTTTACAATTAGTATATCCACTTTTAGCCGGTTTGTGTAGTTAGTTTAGTTAGTTTTCTTTGTATTTTTTATAAAAATAAAATTTATAAAATATTTTTATAAAATATTTATTTTTGATTATTATAATAGAAAAAATATATAATACAGTTTTTATATTAATTTATTTTGGACCGAACAAGTAGCTAGTTAAAAAACGATAAGTAGTAAAAAAAATCGCATTAAATATAAATATGGATAAATAAATGGAAAAATAATTTTCTTTGTTTCTTTATTTTTAATTTTCTTTGTTCTTAGTGATTTGTCGTTTAAAAAGTGTTTTTCTTCGAAATAACAGTTATTAATGTTTTTCTTCTTTTTCTGAAAGTCGTAGAAAAGCAACAACATGTGTAAAGAAAAATGTTCTTCTTGCTGGCAATAGCTGCGACATTTAGAAGTTAGGTGAGTGGAATTTGCCATTTGAAGAACAAAAAGATTGCCCATTTGAAGTCGTAATTATCATTATACTTTAGACTTTCCAGTAATAGTAAGAAAACTTTTGTTAAATTAAGAGAAAGTTTCGAGGCGAAAATTTGTATAATCGACTTCGTGAATCTCACGATTCTCAATCTCAGAAGTCTGAATTTTGCTGCTCGTCCTGAATTCCAATTGCAGAAGACATACCGACCTTTCGAATCTTACCAGATCGTAAATTTGATTGAGAGCGCGTTAAACGTGTAGTTGAACCAGACCGTAATTTCTTTCATTCAGCTGTGGGAATTAAAGCTTGTAATCGCCTTAAGAACTCTGATTTTCAGCGACCAAAAAATTGCTTTAATTAACTCACTGACACATTGTTGTGTCTTTCTCTCCTGTTCCGTCAATGCCAAAAAATTATATCTTTATGAAACTCGTTTCTCCAGTGCGCGCACGTAATTAGTTGTGCAGTCAGATTTGCAAATTTATTTATTTTTGTGATTCTGATTTTTTATTTATTTTGCTCATGCGTTGTGGATAAAAATGACATTTATACGCATGCGCACTAGTGGCATGTGACAGTTACGTGTGCGCGGTAATCTACTATTACAATTGCACATGCGCAGTGGTTACCTATGAGAGTTATTCACGCGCAATAGTCACCTGTGACATTTATACATGCGCAGTAGTCACCTACGGTAGTTTCACATGCGCAGTAGTCACCTATGAAAGTTACACGTACGCAATAGTCACCTGTGATAGTTATACATGCGCAGTAGTCACCTACGGTAGTTTCACGTGCGCAGTAGTCACCTGTGAGAGTTACACATGCGCAGTAGTCACCTGTGACAGTTATACATGCGCAGTAGTTACCTACGGTAGTTTCACATGCGCAGTAGTCATATGTGACAGTCTGACATGCGGAATAGGTACCACAGATATCTAATAACAATGACGGTATCAATAGAACTATCAGAATCATAAAAAACATATTGAAAACGAATGAGTACAAAGTGCTTATCACAAAGAAAGCAAGAATAAAACTAATACACAAAAGTTATCTGCATTTAAGCAAAATAAAAATTGCATAATAACTGAACGAATAAAAATGAATAAGTATGAATAAAATGACTTGTCCCTCAAGTAATAATAAATAAATATAATAAAATTATAGTGCCTAAATAATGTTTCTACAGTTGTGGATTTATCATGAAAAGACAACATTCATAACGCGTTTGCTCTGCGTTTATTATTTATTTATATCGAGAGCACCCATTGTAATAATTTGTGAGGCTGCTGTGTAATAAATCGTATAAGCAGGTGTCGCAACAGGCAATTTCGTTACTCGTAACATCCGTGTGTATGTCCAGCAGGCAAAGGGTTCTTCCTTTCTTTTTAATGCTCTTTCCCCTCCCGGCTATGAGAGTGCAAATTCATAATAAAGATACATACATTATCGAGTGCATAGACACAAGACAATTTACTCTCAGCGCAGAATAAAGTGTTACCATCAGACATTGACTCATCCAGTACAGTTTGCGATTAATCGTCCTCTGTCATTGATAACCGCGTCAACTATTTTCCCCTCTCTCCTTCCCCCTCCACCCTAAATGCAACACTCGAGGAGGTATGTATTATTTCCCAGCATTGCTCAGATATTTATTAAGAATGCGAGCATGTTTTCAAGATACGAACAATTCTTTCATTCCCAGGAAATAGAAACAATGGATAACAACTTTCTTTAGGTGGATGACTCGATAAATTCCTTTACTTGTGGTTTTTCTTCTCTCCGTCAAAATCACGTTTATGTAGCTGAAAATCTTCACTGTTGAGTAGAATTTTTTTCCAGAAAGGGAGGAGCTTTATTGTTCCTTTTTAGTTTCAGTTTGTTTAAATGAAACAAATATTTGAAACAAATATTGATATACGGTCAAACAAATATTTTTTTGATTCAACCAAACATTTGTTTGACCGTATGTGAAATAAATATTTCTTTGATTAAATCAAACATTTTTCTGAGTGATGGTATTTGTTAAACTGAAAAAATTGAAATAACTATGAATTAGCATGTTAAAAATAAATTGTGAATATGAATTTACTTTCTGGGAATTTAATTTGTTAAGAACAAACATTTTTAATAAAACTTCTTTTTTTTGTGAAACATTGCCCGACGTAATATAATATGATCTGGTGTGATATTTCATACATTTCTTATTATGTGACGTACGTACGTTCGAATCGGTGGACAGACACTTAAATCTTTAACTGTCAAAAGTCCTTCGTTTCCACGCGTGTCCAAAGCAATTATTATTTTAATATTAAAACCAACACATCGTCGACTTTTCGTCTTTTAATGTTTCACTGATCAATCACCTAGAAAAACGTAAGAAAAATTCTTCGTAACTTGTCACCAAGCAAGGACGTGCCTAGGATTTGATCTAGAGCGACTCATATTATATTTGTTAGAAAGAGGAAAATGGTGGGAGTAAAAAGAACCTATGAATCTTTATTTTCTAGAGGGGGGCAGCTGCCCCTCCTTGCCCCAACGTAGGTATGCCCATGTCGCCAAAAGTAAACCTCTATGCAAACTAGAACTATCCGAGTAGAAAATTATCACACAAATAACTAAAATTAAAATTCTTTTTCAATCTGTTGTACAAATAAGCACTATTACACGAATGAAATGATTTCTTACAGTTAATAATTATTGGATTATTTGAAAATATAATCCTTTACTAAAAAATAAATAAGAAAAATTCTAGTCTCGCTTTTACGAAGGCAAGCTTATCTAAACTGTTCACTTTACACATCTCGAGGTGAATACGAATTCTGTTATACGATGGAGAATTTACGAGCGTTAATAAAAATAATTCACGTAAAATTTTCATGGTTGTCCATTATCGATTTTATTAATTGAAGTATATCATAAGACTTTTATCAGACGGCTAAGGAGTGTCTCGATATAATTTTCCCGCCAGTAGATTTTGATAATTTCATGCGACTCGCATCCAGACGATATACATATATACATAAGAATAATAATATAAAAGTATAAAAGTAATTTTCAAGACTAAAAGGAAAAAGTGTGTGTAGACTGAGAGAAGAGAAGAGCATATCTACTCAAGTGAAGCTTCCAATTACGCCACTGAGCTGAAGAGATTCCTCTCTGAAATATAATATAAAAGGAAAGCTGTTAAGCATGCCGCGTTCAACGCAAAGTCCAACTCTATCTCCTTATTGCGGCTGCTAAAATATTTTTAAAAATTACAAAAATACAATAATAAGACTGGTTTTCTTGGCAGCAAGGTCAGGTGCATAATGAACAACTTCTTGTGCTCAACAGAACGTTTAGTCTTCTTTTCACCTTTTGCTGCGAATTTTTATAGCAGCTTGTTCGATTCCAGTTTGCGCCAGAACCGGCCACTTTGGCACAACACTTATCCAGTGTTAGTAGTGAAGGCGCAACACTTTGCCAGTACTAGTAGTGAAGGTGCAACGCTTCTCCGGTACTAATAGTAAAGGTGCAAGGCTTCGCCAGTACTAGCAGTGAAGGCGCAACGCGTCTCCGGTACTAGCAGTTAAGGTGCAACACTTCGCCAGTATTAGTAGTGAAAGGCGCAACACTTCGCCAGTACTAATAGTAAAGGTGCAACACTTCGCCAATACT
>WNHD01000834.1:0-24302 GCA_011057455.1 Ganaspis sp. Gsp50
GTATTTTTTTAAAAAAATTGTTAAAGTGCAACATTTCAGGAATAGAGCAAAAATGGGTTGGCACCACTGAAAATTTTTCTCCATTCATTACCCTTAAATGAAACAAAAATACACCTTATAATGAAGTGACATTCTTTGTAGTTTGACAATGTTTTGCAATACCTATTCATGTTTTAAAAAATAAAACTTCAATTATTAAAATCACAATAAGGCTGTTCAAGTTGGGAGGAGGAAAAGTCCAATTTGGCGGATGCTGGAGTACAAACTAACCATTGCTGTAATGGTTTGTTTGTGCTCCAGCATCCGCCATATTGGACTTCCCCACCACCTAATTTAAACAGACTTATTTGTTTAAAAAACACTTTTTTGAGGTTAGAGAAAAATGGACGCTAACTTTTGAATTACGACCTTGAATTCGGATTTGAAGATAAAGAAAGATATACAATTCTCTTTTTTGAACCTTCAACAAATGTTATTATTAGAATTAATGATAAAACTAATTGCCTATTTATTTAAGGGCATGTGATGAAAAGTGACGTCAGTAGTCGTGTGACGCATTAACTAAAATTTTTTCGCAGTTATTTTCTTAAAATAATTAATATGCATTTCTGGAAATTGGTAAATCTCCATAAAATATCATCAGGGTGGTCTGTCTGGCGTTGGTTTATTGATATTTTTGTTTAAACAAGACAGAAAATTTTTGGTTATACTCACGTGACCACTGACGTAATTTTCCAATACATGCCCTTAATCTAGAAAGACTAATCTAATCCGCGGCATTCAACATTTATTTCTACCAATGCTGTGATCAAACCTGAATCATGACAGACTTTGAATCTTGTCCACCTTGAATTGTTTCCCATTTTTTTACAATTGTTTTTAAAAAATTAGAAAATACAAATAACAAACACACAAATAGTTGTACAATAATCTAGATCCGCACTGACAAAGAGAACAAAATTTTCTTTATTTCTAATTATAAACCTCTTTTTCAGTGATGCTGGAAGATTGACGTGTCCCATCTGTTCTCGACGGAACTGGTCTCAATTAGACAACGATCTCTGGAGACTAGAGAAGTGGCTCGAGTTCGCTGAAGGGACTCAAAGCGAGCAATATTCGGCACCGAGTAACATAGAACAACTGGAGGATGTTATTCAAGATCACAAGGAATTCCTTTTGGATCTTGATAGTCACAAGAGTATCATCGTCAGCTTAAATATCGTCGGCGATCATCTGGCTGAACATTCAGAAGAAACCGATCGAGCCAAGGAACTGCAGAAAAGATTATCTAAAGCAAATACAAAATGGGACAAGGTTTGTCAAGCAGCTGACAAATGGCAATCCGCCTTGAAAACGGCCCTCACTGATAATTCGCAATTTTACCTAATCATCGAGGAATTCCTTTCCTGGTTAGAAAAAACAGAGAATACAATCCGATCGAGTGAACCTATCGATTTAACTGAAGATTCTGACCACCTGCGTCTCAAGTATCAAAAGTTCACGTAAGTTCCCGTCTTGTTTTTATTTCGTTATTTTTTAAAAACCAGTTCTTCGACAATTAGCTAACAATAAAGCTACTAAGGCTAACAAAAGAATATTTGGGTTTAGAAACTCTTTGGCTGTAAATAAATTCAATAAAACGATTTGTATTATTGAAGTATAACTTCTCAATAGTTACAAAGCGTCTCACCAGGTGGCGTTCCGTAGTGACGCGTTTCGTAACGAGGATTATAATCGACAATTATTTTCCTTGTTTCAGGGAGTTGAAGAGCGATTTGGAAAGATGCGAACCCCGTGTTCTATCACTGAAAGAATCGGCTGATCATCTATTAGACGAGGAGAACGAGGCTCGAGAAAAACTTCGAGAAGTGAGACTGAAATTACAATCGCTGCGAAGACTCACGGGTGTGTATGTAGTCAAACTTGGAGCAACTTTAGGACTGGATCCTCGAGATGTCGGTCTCATTTCTTCCAATTCTTCTCTGGCGTCACTCTCTCGGGATGTAAGTAACTCAATTGAAAATAATTACAAGTTCAACTTTTCAGGTCATGAAAGATTAGTTTTCAGGTTTAAAAATTAAATTTCTTTCGTAATGACACTCGTTTGCTATTGTAGATTGTCGCACAAATTATGAATAAAATCTTTTAGTTTCACACGCACAGTATCTTATTGTTTGTGTTTTCTCTTTTGTTCAATTGTAGCTGCTCGATGAAGCCGCCTCCGGAACTTCCCAGCCCCACGACTCAGCCTCCACAGAGTATGTTTCTCTTTTCTATCCCATTTTATTTTCTATTCTATTTTAATCTATTCTGGACCATTTCTGAAAGATTTTGAATGTTTTTTTTTTTTGCAAACGGTCCAGGTTTTGTTGTCTGAAAATTAGTTTTTGATTGCTTTGATTGAAAATTGAAAAAGTGAATGTATGTTTTGGTTGTTCTAGTGGTAACGAAGAGAACGAGACGCGATTATTGCGAGGCTGTCGATTTTTAGGAAGAGTGCTTCGAGCTTCTCTTCCGATTCAAGGACTGATGCTGTTGCTTTTAGGAGCTGCTTCGTTGGTGCCTTCGGCAGAGGAAGATTATAGCTGCATGCTTTCTAACAACCTTGCAAGGAGCTTCACACCTTTAGTCGAATATCCCAACGGACCTCCCCCTTTGTAACGTTTTCACTTCCCCAAGAGTCAAAAACCACTAGTCAGAAACTGCAGGCCAAGTGAACTTAGATCAAGAATCTAAGTGAGAATTTTTACAGTGAGAAAATCAGTGATCCACTTTAATTTTATCACAAACTTGTACATAACTTACAAAAACTTAAGCAAATTGAAAAACAAGCAAATTAAAACTTGATCAACTTGAGATACTTAAGTAACTTAAGAAACAAAAAAAACCATAATAATCAACGGACCAAGCGGTTTAAAAAACTACGATTTAAAAATCGAGCCTTATTTAAGAATATTTGTATATTGTGAATGTAAAAAAAGGATGTGACGAAAAAATGAACGACACGACTGAAATTGAAACTCATTCAGCGATGTAAAATACTCGAAAAGAAATTTTTAACGAAATGAAACGAAAGAATTGCCTAATATTATTTTTTTTTCTACTTACACTGTAAGTACTGCAATTTCCGAAAAACGGCGTTGGTGCTATTGAACGAGGGATTGATTTCGAAACGCACAGTTAGGGCTCGAAATTTATTGAAATTTCGAAAATCTAGTTTTGCTTTCTAGTTGATAGGATTCTCGCTTATTGCACATTGTGCTTTACTATGTATTTTTATATATGAAAAAAGAGCTTACGAGGTGGTGTAAAATTAGATTTATCATATAATATATTCCTATGAACATGAATACAATAAAGTCGTTAAAAAAAAGTATTTTTTTATTATCAAATCCCCATCTTTTGTGACAAGGTTCTTCTTCTTGAAGAAGCGTTGAGAAATTACTGATACAAAATTTCAGTAACTTGATATTTTTTTAAAATAAAAAATAGCCAATTTTCGCGCGGAATCACATTTTTAAATAGAACTTAAATTGTTTATCTTTTACACAGATTCACTTGAACTCGTTCGACTTAAACTAAATTACCAATGTACAAATATAGAGTTTATGACTAAATTTAAAAAAAAAATAAAAACTTATTCTAAGCAATCGCGCCTTTCAGAGCTGAAAGTTGTTCACAATATTCCAGATACAATCTCTGCCATCGAAGATGTCCGCCTAACACGACCAGAACGTCTCCCAATAATTTGTGTTTTTTCATACCCTGAAAAAAATCATTGACAGAATAATTATAAATAATGATTATTTTAAAAAGTGTTATTTTTAAAAATAAATGTGTGTAAAAAAATTGCAAAAAAATGAACAACTTTTTTCAAACAACTCTATGTAAGATTAAATTGTTTATTTTTTCTTTATTGTAATATATAATATTCTAAAAAAATATATCATTCTAAGAATATCATTTACCAATATTGATGGTTCCCAAGAACTTTTAACTGCAGTACTGTGACTCGGTCCCATGAGATCATCGAGAATTATTCTCAGTCGTTTTTCCAAACCATCTACAAAAAGAAATAAAATACTGTTTTGCCACTCTTTTATGAAATAAGTTAAATTATAAAAATTTATCAAATTTTAACTATTTTACTTTTACTTCCTTACAGGAAGCATTGTACTCGTGAAGATTTTCGATTTTCTAAAAATAGTCGAGATCGACACAGATTCACCTAAAAAGCTGAAATTCGGAATTTGAAGTAAATGTTTGGATGTATGTGTGTTTGTATGTGTGTATGTGTGTATGTCAACCTTTATTGTCGCCAGAATTTCTCGAGAACGGAGTGACCGATTTTAATGAAATTTTATCCATTTTTTTCTTAAAAAATCCGATTTTTTGCATAAACTTTTATCCCTAATTAAACTATGAAGCAAGTGTAGAAAAAATTGTATTCCTTGCATCGAGACGAATCGACAGACCTATAAAAAGTCTATACTTTCCAAGAATTGATTCAGTAAATGACAATTTTCTATCATTTTTGACATTAAAATGCCATTCTATGATATAACTTTTGAAATTTTGATTTTATAATGACCGCACCTCTTACAAATATTTTCTACATTAAAAAAAGAATCGACTGACGTATTATTTAGTAATTATTACTATTTATTTTAACAGAAATTTATGGAAAAATGTTTACCTCCTGAATTATTATTGATATTTAAATTTCAATTTATATTATTATTACTTCTAAAATTATCATTTTTCAAACATATTTTATTCTTAAAAACTGTTCCAGACAACATTTTTTGCAAAAAAAAAAAAAAAAAATTCTATTAGAAAGAAAAATGGTCATAAAATGAACACAATTTTCCAATTTTTCATATAAATGTTTACAAAATTCATATTTCACGTTTTTACAGATTTAAAGGTGTTTCTGAGTTTTTTTTAAAATTTTTTTTACTCGATTAAGTATAAGAAAACTCAAAATTTTATTCATATTAGAAACACTACACTTCTCTATATCAATATGAATTTTAACAAAAAGCGTGCATCAATTTTAATTTTATGAACAGAAAAATCATGTCTCATGTATTTGTAAATATGACTGTGTTTCTGAAATATTTGTTGAATTGTCATATTTTTATTCGATTAAGCATAAGAAAAGTCAAAATTTTACTCATATTAGAAACACAACACTTCTCTGGATCGTGGGGGGTTTTAACTAACAATAAGAAGTGATTCTTTCAATTCCTCAGTCAGGGAATTGGAACATTCAGGCGCAAGTCTCACGACCCCCAATCCAAGATGTTTCCACCGTGTTTGGATGAATGGAACTAGGGGAACCAAATCTGCATTATCATTGGGGAAATTTGTGTGGATGGGGTCGAGCTGCGGCACTTCGCGACACGGGCACTGTTAAGCTCAGGACCGATCGCGATGGGCGGGTTCGATATCCGGACACTCGGGTCTCCTTGAGGACTATGGCAGGAGATGTCTTAAACAGAGGCGCTGAGATCGAGTCAAAATGTCACTGAATTTAGCCTTATCCTCCTGCGAGGCTTGATGAGGATTGACGTGTTAGTTCCCCACTGCTCGTGGGATTTTTATGGATCCTAGTAAAAACTTAAAAAAATGCAGATGTTGGTGGCGATCCCTCTTTGGGGGATCGCGAAACTAACACTGTTGATGGATCTCAATCTTCGAAGAGACATGAAATTGGACCTGAGAAGAGCGAGGTGGGTGATGTAGGGAATTTGCTTAGGAAATTAACCGTAAAGGGTAAGAAACTAAGTGGGTTCCAAAAGAGGAGAAAGAGACGCGAATGTCGAGAATCCATGGAAATAGATCCGGAACCAAGCGGATCTGGATCTAACAATCAGTCTGAAGGAGAAAAGGAGAGTCGGAAGGTCCTGAATACAAAACGCAAGAAGGACTCTGAAGAATCACCAGAACTCCGGAAGATACTAAAAAAAGCTAAAGGTCCCCAAACGGGAACCTTATCTTTTGTACAGGCATTAAGGAAGTCTCTGCAAAAAGCAATTGTAGCAGAAGGGTAACCCGCAGTAGAGTTGGGTAATGATAATCTTGACAGCTACACGGAGGCTGCCTGGGAGAAGGTGCTGACCGTAGAGGAAGGTCCTTCTCCTAGATTTGGAGAATTAGCGCTAGTTAAGGGAGCGTTTAGGGTGGAGAGCCTGGACACCGATACTCTGGAATGACTTAAAACCCATATACGGGGAATTGGTAAGGCAAAGGGAGGTCCCAACCTAAAGGTTGTGGAGCTATCCGACTCCTGAAATTAGTGAAGGTTGTGGCCTGGGTATCGGGTAGACCGATGAAACGGTAAACTATCTTGAGAGGTTTGGGGATTCAAAATCCTGGGATAGATACAACTTGTTGGAAGGTGTATTCGAGTAGGGTGGAAACATCGAGTACCCGAGTAAATCCGAGGGGATGGACTCTGGCGATGGTGGTGCTAGAGGATGCAGTAGCAGTCTTACAGTCCCAAAATCAGTTCTCACGTATTTGCAAATTTAAGTGTGTTCCTGAAATTTTTTTGGAATTTTCTATTCGTTCTTCGATTAAGTATAAGAAAAGCCAAAATAATATTTCTATTAGAAACACTACACTTTTATAGATCACACTGAATTTTTGCCAAAAGCATGCATCAATTTTCATTTTTTTAAAAGATGAATCAGATCTCACCGATTTACAAATTTGATTGTGTTCCTGAAATCCTTTTGTAATATTCTTTTTTTTATTTGATTAAGTACAAGAAAAGCAAAATTTTATTAATATTAGAAACACTACACTTCTCTATATCAATATGAATTATAACAAAAAGTGTGCATAAATTTTTATTTGTTTAAAAGAAGAATCAGGTCCACGTCTTTGCAAATTTCAATAAGTTCCTGAAATATTTTTGGAATTTTCCTTTTTTTATTCAATTAACTATAAGAAAAGCCAAAATAATAATACTATTAGAAACACAACACTTTTTGGATCACATTGAATTTGACCAAAAAGCGTCAATACATTTTCATTTTTTTAAAAGAAAAATCATGTCTCCGTATTTACAAATTTGAGTGAGTTCCTGAAATTTTTTTGGAATTTTCTCTTTTTTGTTTTGATTAAGTATAAGAGAAGCAAAAATCCTATTCATATTAGAAACACTACACTTTTCTGAATCAATTTGAATTTTAGGAAATTGCGTGCTTCAATTTTCATTTCTTTAAAAGAAGAATAAGATATTTGCAAATGTTAGTGTGTTCCCGAAATATTTGTTGAATTTTCTTTTTTTTATTCGATTAAGTATAAGAGAAGCCAAGATATTATTGATATTAGAATCACTACACTTTTCTGGATCAATTTGAATTTTAACAAAAATGGTGAATCAATTTTCATTTTTTGAAAAGCAGAATCAGGTATCACGTATTTGCAAATTTGAGAGTGTTCCTGAAATTTTTTTGGAATTTTCATTTTTATATTCGATTAAGTATAAGAGAATCCAAAATAATATTGCCATTAGAAACGCTACACTTCCTTGGATCAATTCAAATTTTAGCAAAAAGCGAGCGTCAATTTTCATTTTTCTAAAAAACAATCATGTCTCACGCAATTGCAAATTTAAGTGTGTTCCTGAAATTCTTTTGGAATTATCTTTTTCTTATTTGATTAAGTATAAGAAAAGCTAAAATAATATTACTATTAGAAACACTACACTTTTCTTGATCACTTTGAATTATAGCAAAAAGTGTGCATCAATTTTTATTTGTTGAAAAGAAGAATCAAGTCTGATGTATTTGCAAATTTGAGAGTGTTCCTGAAAATTATTTGGACTTCCCTTTTTTTTATTCGATCAAGTATAAGAGAATCCAAAATAATATTGCTATTAGAAACACTACACTTTTCAGAATCAAATTGAATTTTAACAAAAATGGTGAATCAATTTTCAATTTTTAAAATAAGAATCAAGTGTAACGTATTTGCAAATTTAAGTGTGTTCCTGAAATTTTTTTGGAATTATCTTTTTCTAATTCGATTAAGTATAAGAAAAGCCAAAATAATATTACTATTAGAAACACTACACTTTTCTGGATCAATTTGAATTTTAACAAAAAGTGTGGATCAATTTTTATTTGTCTAAAAGAAAAATCATGTCTCACGTATTTGCAAATTTGAATGTGTTCCTGAAATTTGTTGTGAATTTTTATTTTTTTATTCAATTAAGTATATGAAAAGCCAAGATAATATTACAATTAGAAACACTACACTTTCCTGGATCACTTTGAATTTTAGCAAAAAGCGTGCACCAATTTTAATTTTTTCAAAAGAAGAATTAGGTATCATGTATATGCAAATTTATGTGAGTTCCTGAAATTTTTTTGGAATTTCTTTTTTTTATTCGATTAAGTATAATCAAAGCCAAAATAATATTACTATTAGAAACACTACACTTTTTTAGACCAATTGAAATTTTAGCAAAAAGCGAGTATCAATTTTCATTTTTCTAAAAAAAAATCATGTCTCACGTAATTGCAAATTTTAGTGTGTTCCTGAAATTTTTTTCGAATTATCTTTTTTTTATTCGATTAAGTATAAGAAAAGCCAAAATAATATTACTATTAGAAACACTACACTCTCCTGGATCACTTTGAATTTTGGCAAAAAGCGAGCATCAATTTTCATTTTTTTAAAAGAAAAATCATGTGTCACGTATTTGCAAATTTGAGTGTGTTCCTGAAATTTTTTTTGAATTTTCTTTTTTCTATTCGATTAAGTATAAGAAAAGACAAAACGATATTACTATTAGAAACACTACACTTTTCTGGATCACTTTGGAATATAACAAAAAGTTTGCATTAATTTTTACTTGTTTAAAAGAAGTATCAGGTCTCACGTATTGGAAACTGTGAGTGTGTTCCTGTAATTTTTTTGGATTTTTCTTTTCTTTATTCGATTAAGTATAAGAATAGCCAAAATCTTATTCATATTAGAAACACTACACTTTTTGGGATCAATGTGAATTTTAACAAAAAGCGTGAATCAATTCTCATTTTATTAAAAGAAAAATTATGTCTTACGTATTTGTAAATTTGACTGTGTTCCTGAAATATTTGTTGAATTTTCTTTCTTTTATTCGATTAAATATTAGAAAATCCAAAATATTATTCATATTAGAAACGCTACACTGTTCTGGATTAAATTGAATTTTAGCAATAAGCGTGAATCAATTTTCATTTTATTAAGATAAAAACTATGTCTCACATATTTGTAAATTTGCCTGTGTTCCTGAAATAGGTATTTGTTCAATTTTTTTTTATTCGTTTAAGTATAAGAATAGCCAAGATTTTATTGATATTAGAAAGATTACACTTCTCTGGATCAGATTGAATTTTAACAAAAAGCGTACATTAATTTTCTTTTATATAAAAGAAAAATCAGGTCTCACATATTTGCAAATTTGAGTGTTTTCCTGAAATTTTTTTAGAATTTGAAAAATTTGGAAATTTTGGTGGTTTTTCAGGTCCCTGAGAGTCAAGTGAGAGCTCTCGTGGCCTTTGACTTCAAGCCATTTTATCTTTTTTGCAGGGTGGCTTTTAATGTCTCCGGCAGGGTGGGAAATGGACCTGACACAGTTGAGATGGGCGAGAAGTAGTTCATGTGGCTAACTGCAGACTCAATTTCATCCAGATTAACTTGCATCATAGCAAAGGCGCCTCTGCTGTTTTGAAGAGATGTATGGCTGTGGTGCAGACAGGTATCTCATTGATCCAGGAATCCTGGATCTTTCGGGGTACCATCAGAAGCCTTGGGGGAAGGGGACTTATTTGTTACAGAGATCCCAAGGCAAGCAGACCAAGAGCCTGTATCCGTCGTCCTACGACGGCAGGACCAATCCACCTCCAGAAGTCTGTAGATTGGTTGAGTACTGTACGGTAAGAGGGCTTCCTCTGGTGTTAGGGTATGATGCAAATTCGCACCATACTCTATGGGGTAGCTCAGATAACAACCAGAGAGGGTTGGACTCAGTAAAACATTTGGTAAGTACAAACCTTGATATTCTTAATTTAGGTTCCTCGCCGACCTTTAAGACTAGAAATAGAGAGGAAGTGATTGATATCAGCATCAATAACGCTTTGCTCTGTCTCTATTTCTAGTAAAGTAAGGAAATGGAAAGTATCTAATGAACCTTCTCTTTCTGACCATTTACAGATAACCTTCGAGCTGGATTCCGTGGTCTATAACGCACCTCAATGGAGGTGCATTATATTAATCCTAGGAGTACAGATTGGGCTAAATACGAAGCAGAGCTAAGTAATGAGTTGTCTGGATTTCCAACAAAAATCAGAGATACTAAGACCCTGAATGAAGCGGCGAACATTTTTATGGAAGCCATTCAAGAGGCCTATGAGTTGAGTTGTATTCCAAATAGAACTCGTTCGCCAAACAGTACCTACTGGTGGAACGAAAGACTGAATAGTCTTCGTAAGGAAATCAGGAGGTTGTTTAGACGTGCGAGATCTACACGCACGGAAGATAGTTGGCCCGTCTATATTAAGGCAAGGAACGACTATAGGGATGCAATAAGGAAGGCACAGCAGAATAGCTGGACCGAATTTTGCTCCAATATCAATAAAGGAAAGAAGGCGTCCAGACTGGATAAACTACTTTCCAAAAACCCTGACGCGACTCTGGGTACAATGAGTCTTCCGAATGGAGAGTTCTCAGAGTCGGACGAGGTGACTTTCGCACAACTGATTCAGACACACTTCCCGGGCTTCTCTAGGTTTGGCAGTGGTAGTGGCGATTCCTGGCCATTGGCTGGATTCCCTAGGGCTAAATATGGCCCTCGGAGATGTTTGGCTAACAGGATCGTGACTGCAGTTGGGGTCAGGTAGGCGATTGGATCCTTTAGTCCCTACAAATCTCCCGGTCCAGATGGTGTTCTTCCTGTCTTCTTGCAGAAAGCAGGGGGGAAGATAGTCGGACCGTTAGTGAGGCTTACTAGGGCAAGTCTGAATCTGGGTTACATCCCGGAAGCCTGAAGAGGTACGAAGGTGGTCTTCATACCTAAAGGGGGTAGAAATGGATATACCTCACCGAAGGATTTCCGTCCTATCAGCCTAACATCTTTCATATTAAAGACGATAGAAAGACTTGTGGATAGATATATCCGTCATGAGATCCTGTCCAGTTACCCACTGCACAAGGATCAACATGCATTTAGAGCGGGTCGCTCTACTGAATCAGCCTCAATTTTTATTTTTTTAAAAGAAGAATCAGGTCTCACGTATTTGCAAATTTTAGTGTGTTCCTTAAATTTTTTTGGAATTTTCTTTTTTTTATTCGATTAAGTATAAGAAAAGCTAAAATAATATTACTATTAGAAACACTACACTTTTCTAGATCAATTTGAATTTTAGCAAAAAGCGTGCGTCAATTTTTATTTTTTTAATAGAATAATCATGTCGCACTTATTTGCTGATTTCACTGTGTTCCTGAGTTTTTTTTTATTTTTTTTTAAATTTTATTTAAATTAAAAATTAAAAATTTAAAAATTTTATTCATATTAGAAACACTACACTTCTCTGGATCAATGTCAATTTTAACAGAATCAATTTTTTCCTTAAAAATTAGGTTTTTACATAAAATGTTATCGCCAATTAAAATATGAGGTAAGTACAGAAAAAATGGTATTGCTTGCATCGATACGAATCGATTTTCTTATATAAAGTCTCTATTTTACCAAGACTTGGTAGAGTAAATTACAATTTTTAATTTTTTTTATATGTAAAATAATATTCAATTATATAACTTTTAAAATTTTAATTTTTTAATGACAGTTCCTGTTTAGAAAATTTTCTAGATGAAAAAGCGATTCGATCTATCTATATAAAGAATATATTTCTCCAATATTTTATGAAAGAAAGTTAGTCTCATTATTTTTTACAATTAAAATTAGAATTTATGGAAAAATGTTTACTTCTGAACTACTTTTGGTCTTTAAACTTCAATTTTATATTATTATGACTTCTAAAATTATCGTTTTTCAATAATATTTTCTTCTTAAAAACTGTTCTTCTGTCTAAATCATCTTTAAAATAAATAATTTTTTTTGCATTCTTATAGAGATTTTCTTTACATTTTCATTGAATAGAATATATTTAAAACTAGATTTAACTAAATATTTTAATTAAATATACAACAATTTTGGAAAATACGTAAAAATGTAAAAAATAAATTTTGTTTATGTATTTCAGTAAATTGTAATCTTATTTGTAGTCATTTTATCTGTTTTCTACGTATTTTTAGTTTCGATCTTTAATCGTTTTCTTCAATTTAAATACATTTTTCTAATTTCTTCTTGCATATTTTCTTTAAGAAATCTTCGTTCATTCTCTCATTTTCTTTATTTATTTTTCTAGTTATTTTTCATTTCATGTATTATTGTTATTAGTTATGATCACAATTATTTCTACTATTTCAAGGTATTTTTTTCAAAAATTTAATTAACATGTTAACCTTAAAAAAGTTAACAAAACTTTTCAAAAATACTAAATACTAAATACTAAAAATCTCATAATCTTTAGTGTCTGGCATTTATTTTTAAATGGTTGCTTTTAATGATACAAAAACATTCTATCAAAAAAACAACAAAGAAACAAATAAATAAATAAGAAAACCAAAAATTTATATTTAAAACTTAAATAAAGCAAGCATAAAGGCACACATTATGAAATCCGACATTTTCTATTATTCTGAAAAATATTTAGGATTAACAAAATAGATTATCTTTACAATTACGATTAATACATAAAATAAATATAGTATGCCAAAAATTAACTCCCAGACTTTTAAATAAATCTTCCTCACTCTTTCCTGATTTTTTACCCAATATCTTACTCTTCTACATTTTTATAAAATTTTATCTCTATAAATAATAAAATAACATAATTATAAAAATCATTTTTTAAAAAAATAATATAATAACTATTAAAATAAATATTATCTTTAAATTTTAGACCCATTCTTTACGTTTTTGTATCATTTTCAGATATTAGAACCCACTTTGCAATTATCGAAATCATATTTCGATTTGAAAATTTACTTTTTGTATTTATTTATTGAAACAGATTTTTAAATATTATTATAATATGAATAAAAATAATAAATCTAGTTTTAAATAAACAGTTGGATTCTGAAAAATTTATAATTGTCATCTTAAAATTAATAAATCAGGTAAAAAAGCTTCTTCTATAAGGAAGCAATGATTTCTATGAGAAATACAAACAAATTTCATTCATATTTTTTAATAATATATTAATAATATATATTATATGTGTGTTAAAATAATTAATTTTTGAATATTTTTTAAGAATTTAAAGTATTTTTGAAATAATAAAAGATTTTGTTTTCAGGCTTATTGCAAAAATAATTTTCTATAAAATTTAAATTACTCAAGGTCATTATTTTTTATGTTAAAAACATTTTAAGTATACTTGTTTTTAAATATTTTAAAGTATTCGGAAGTACTCTGAAGTATTTTAAATACTTTTAAAATATCTTAAAATCTTTTTATACTTTATTTAGTAGATACTTAAAATAGTAATATTTTTAAATACTTCAAACAATGTTGAAGTATCTTTAAATATTTTGAAGTATTTGTAAATGTTTTTAAATATTTTTAATTATTTCGAACTAGTCTGAAGTATTTTAAAGTAGTTTCAAGTACTATTCAATATTGTAAAGACATTTTAAGTATTATTAAATATTTTGAAAAATCTGAAGTCTGAAGAAATTTAATAAAAAAAGAAATTTCCATGATTCAATGAAGAATAATGAAACTTTTTCATTATTTTCACATTGGTTGCAAAAAAAATTCAATTTTATTAATAATAACAGGAATAATATTAACAATAATACAAATTTAATAAAATCCCATGCAATGTGTTTAAAATATTTCATAAAATTGAAAAAAAGTTAAAAACTCAATTTAAAATGTTTGACCAACCTTGGGTTAATAGAAAGGAAACAAGAGCCATGAGCCAATGAACATATTCCTGAGCACTTCCGAGTGCCTTGGAAGCGAGCAGTTGCTGTTCCAAGTAGGAAACAACACAAGGCGCACTGTGAGGCAATCTAGGGTTCGGTAGACTGCTGCCTGCAGTTCTGTGAAGTCCTTCTTGTAAAGTGGAAAGAGGCCCTTTCGGTACTCGAACTCCAGTGGAACTTGAAGCATTATGAGCAGACCAGCGCCAAATAGGATCTTGACTATCCCCAATCAGCATCCATGTTCCTAAAAAGAAAAGTTCAAATGCAGAGAACAAAATTAAAAAAAAAAATATTAGCATTTATTCTTTCTTCCAAAAAAAAGTCAACTACTATTTTTTCCAACTTACCCATTTCTTTGTGATAAATGTAGGCCCTCGCGTTCGTGAAAGCAAGATGAGGCATTCCATTGTACAAAGTGCAGGACAAGAGAGAAGTTCCCGGAGCAGCCAAATGATCCGCAGAGGTTGAAACTATAAGTCGACAGATGTTTCCAATTTCCCAAACTCGAACGGCTCCACAACTTGATATTACCATTACCTAGAAACGTATTTTACTTATTTATGATACATAACGTTAATAATTGCGTCTACCACACGAAATGCGCGTGCGCGTTTAGAACGCGCTTGCACGGTTTGAATGCGCATGCGCAAAGTAGCTACTTTCCTCCCAAGGGACAGAAAAACGCGCATGCGCTTTCCCTTAAAAGCAATTAACCTTCTGCTCAACAAATTACATTCTTTCGTAGTGTGTATCAAGAAAAGTAATTCTTCTTGTTTTATTTTCAAAGCAAAAATACAACTTCTTTCTCTTTTATCAGAAAATGTAAATAATTCCATAATAATACAAAGCTATTAATTAAACGTACCGCATTTCCGACTGCCTGGACTCTAGCCAAAGGCGCAGGAGGTGCCAAGGCGGGAACAGGACGAGTTCCTTTCGCTGGATGGAAGATGTGAACACTTCCGTCTTCTAGACCTAGGGCGACAACGGACGGCGACGCCGAGAGAGCCACTGCATTATATCCTAAATAAAGGTCCCAAAGTGGCTCGGAGTCCGCTCCACGGAATACTTGTAAATGGGCCAGACCTTGGCTATTTTTAACAGTAACAGCATAGTGTCCCGCTTGCTGTGAGAGAGAGCTCGATGCTTTTAAAGCTGGTAAAAAGATTTGCGATCCACTTCTCTCTGAAGCGAATTTTATCTTCTTGTGCGGAGAAGAATGGTGAGGTTTCGGAGTCGCTTGCTCTCGACGTTTCAGGGTCAAAGTCGGCGCTGAAGTATTCGCTGAACTATTCAGACTAGAACTAACATTCGGAGCGACAATATCATCTCGTTTTTCAATAACTATCGAACTCTTCGTCTGAGAGGTGCTCGAAAAAGTAGGAGCGCTCACACCTACACTAGGACCATTATCCCTGTCCAAAAGGAGAAGCGATATTTCATTAAAACTTTATAATTATACTTACAATTATTACGACAATCATATGAGATTCAATATGTGCCGAAAATATCCAAAGTTACGAAACCGTAAAGTTTCTTTAAGACCGTTAGTTCTTTTAAATGTTTAAAGTAATCAAAACGATCAAAATTTTAGGTTAATTTTTGTTGTTGAAAAAGATCAATTTGGAGGTTTCCAAAATTCAAGATATTTTTTTTGTTACAATGAAAAGTAGGTTTAAAAGCTAGCAGAAAACGTACATGGTATCGGCAGGAGGAGGAATAAACATTGGAGTGATTCTTCTTCTGCCGTCTGAGGTTCTTGTCTCAATTTGTTTATTGATGGGTGCTTTGACAGGCGTCGATGTTGCTACACTTTGGACGGAATTGATGGGTTTTGTTGATTTTGGCTGAGTCTGTGGCGTCGGAGGTTTCACGTTTAGAAGTTCTGGAGCTTCCATCACAGTACAACCTCCTCCTTGGATCAAGGGTTTTCCGTACAAACGTTCATGAAGGATGCTCTAAAAATTTTAATTGTGACTACTTCGATCATTTTCTAATTTAGGCCCTAATCATCTCGAAAAATTAAAACCTGAACTTTTAAACTGTTGGGTCTTAACTTTAAAAAATAGAGCCTAACCTTCAAGAATTAGAATATATCTTTAAAAATCAGAATCTTAATTTCAAAAATTCGGTTCTGACAATAAGAACCTGATCTCTACGGTTTGAACTTGGATTCTAGAAGTTAGAACAAGGACTCTAAAAATTAAAACTGAAAAAGGAAAGAACTGAACATACGTTTGTAAATGCTTTAAACAGTTTTGAGCGTTCTAAGCTAAAAAGAAAGATTGAAAAAATTGATAAAGATAAAGAAGGATTGAGGGAAAGAATTCGTTTGGAAATTAGTATTTTTATGATATTCATTATAAAATATTTGAGAAAGTTTTTAGTATTTTTAAAAATAATGTTTACCTGTTCTGCAGGATCCAAAGGCTGTCCTAGTTCCTGTTGGGAGAATTCTATAAAGACGACAGTGCCGTCCCAGGAACAGGCGGCAAGTCTCATTCCACATGGAGACCAGCTGGCATCCAGTACTGAGTTTGTAAATAATTCGTGAACAACAACCAAAGGCCTTTTGAGACAAGTCAACCAAACTGAAAGAGATCGATCCCGCGATCCTATCGCCACGCAACAATATTGCTGAGGCTTCGAAGAGCCCGGTTGTTTCTTTTGTAGAATATTGCCATTGAATCTCTACAAAAATACGAAAAATTAAAACAAACAGAGAAACAAAAGAGAAAGAGCGAAATAATAGTGAAAGGATAGACAGGAGAGAATCTCAAGAATTAAAGAATTAAGAGAGAGTCTAAAAATATGAAGAGTCTACAAAGTACGAAAAAGATGTAAAAATACGAAAAGGGTCTAATCCAGGGTTAATATCTAATAATTTTGTAATCCATTTACTTCATAATTTCATACAGTGCAAAAAGTATGTAAAATAATTCAGGTACATCAAAAATAATTTGAAAGGACCAGGACCTCTGAAAATCCAGATTTGTCGTTTTTCCCCTTAACTTTTGTTGAAAATCTCAAAATGTGATTCGCATAAATATTTTTCGAACATGTCAATCATGAATATTGTTTCTAAAAAGGTTCTACTTGTCAGGAGTTCAGAAGAGGAATGTAATTTTTATCCCAAGAAAATTGTGACCAGGACTTTTGATAATTTAAATTTGTCATTTTTCCCGTTAAATTTTGGTTGAAAATCTAAAAGTGTGCTTCGCAGAATTTTTTTTCGAACATGTCAATCATGGATATTGTTTCTAAAAAGGGTCTGCTTATCAGAAATTCAGAAGAGAATTGTAATTTTTGCGCCGAATGAATTTCGACCAGCACTTCTGATATTTGAGATTTTAGCTTTTTCCCGTTAAATTTTGGTTGAAAATCTCAAAGTATGATTCGCATAATGTTTTTTCATAAATGTCAAAAATGAATCTTGTTTCTAAAAAGGGTGTACTTATTAGAAATTCATAAGAGGAATGTTTTTTTGCGCCGATTAAATTTTGACCAGGACTTTTGTTTTTTGGGATTTTAGCTTTTTTCTTTAAATTTTATAGAAAATCTCAAAGTGTGATTCCCATAACTGTTTTTCGAGCATGTCAAATATGAATATTGCTTTTCAACAGGGTATACTTGTCAAAAATTCAGAAGAGGATTGTATTTTTTATCCCGTGAAAATTTTGATCAGGACTTCTGATAATTCAGATTTGCCGTTTTTCCCGTTAAATTTTGGTTGAAAATTTCAAAGTGTGCTTCGCTGAATTTTTTTTCGAACATGTCAATAATGAATCTTGTTTCTAAAAAGGGTGTACTTATTAGAAATTCATAAGAGGAATGTAATTTTTATCCCGAGAAAATTTTGACCAGGAATTCTGATAATTCAGATTTGTCGTTTTACCCGGTAAATTTTTGTTGAAAATCTCAAAGTGTGCTTCGCAGAATTTTTTTTCGAACATATCAATCATGAATATTGTTTCTAAAAAAGGTCTGCTTATCAGAAATTCAGAAGAGAAATGCAATTTTTGCGCGCAATGAATTTCGACCACGACTTCTGATATTTGAGATTATAGCTTTTTTCTTTCAATTTTTATAGAAAATCTGAAAGTGCGATTCGCTTGATTTTTTTTCGAACATGTCAATGATGCATCTTGTTTCTGAAAAGGGTCTACTTGTCAGAAATTCAGAAGAGAAATGTAATTTTTGCACCGAATGAATTTCGACCAGAACTTCTGATATTTGAGATTTTAGCTTTTTCCCGTTAAATTTTGGTTGAAAATCTCAAAGTGTGATTCGCATAATTTTTTTTCGAACATGTTAAAAATGAATTTTGTTTCTAAAAAGGGTGTACTTATTAGAAATTCAGAAGAAGAATGTAATTTTTATCCGGAGAAAATTTTGACCAGGAATTCTGATAATTCAGATTTGTCGTTTTTCCCGTTAAATTTTTATAGAAAATCTCAAAGTGCGATTCGCATGATTTTTTTTCGAACATGTCAATGATGAATCTTGGTCCTGAAAAGGGTCTACTTGTCAGAAATTCAGAAGAGTAATGTATTTTTTGCCCCTTTAAAATTTCGACCAGGACTTCTGGTAGCTCGCCGCGACAACGTTTGAAACACCCAATACTTAATACTTTTAATATATTTGAAAAAAGTAATACTTGGAAATCTGTTTACAATTTATTTGATACCGATAATGGTAATATTTTTAAATACTTCGAAATATTTTGAAGTCTTTTATTAGTGTTTTAAAATATTTTTATCACATCAATATTTTGGAGTACATATTTTTAAGTTTTTTTCTTTAAAAAAATGTTTAAAATTTTGGTGAAACTTAATAAATATCATAAAATAACGAAATTAAATAGGAAAAATAAATTTCCAGAACATAAATTAAAATTCTATGAGATTTTCATTGTTCCATGTGGAATAATAATGAAATTCCATGGAAATTCTGTTTCCCATGTTTTCCAGAGTTGTAGAAACCCTGAATAAATAAATAAAGAAATGTAGAAATAAATGAATAAAAAATAAGGAAATAAACAAAAAACAATAACTAAAAAACAACGGGACTTAGCTGACAAACTCACAACGCAAGTAACAGCTTTTCTATGTCCGACAAAGTCCTTATCCTGGGTCCAGCCATCCCTCTCGATGATTTGAGCAGTTGGTCCTCCGCCATTCATAGCATGAGCAGAAACGAGGTATTGGCCGTCTGGACTCCAGGAGAGTCTTAGGACGTGAGTTGTGCCTCCACATTCATCAAAAGGTTCGGATATCAAAGCAGCTTCACCCCAGTCGGTTGTACGCCAAACCCGGAGGGTTTTATCATCGGACTGGGAAGCCAAATACTTGCCAACTGGATCCCAGGTGACGCCTTTCACCAGTCCCGTGTGGCCTTTCAGGACTGCGATGATGGACGGGAACTTGGAGGCATCCCAGATGATGACGCTATTGTCTACAGAAGCAGAAGCCAACCAGGGATTGTGTGGAGCCCAAGCCAGATCCAAAATGTCACCTTCGTGGGATCTCAAAGTAGCGACACACCGCCAAGTCTCGACTCCAGCTTTTCCTCCGAATATTGAACTTCCTCCACCTCCTCCTCCCGCAAATCTCCAGATCATTATCAGCTTGTCGTCACCTCCTGAGGCTAAAAGTCCCGTGCTGCTCCATCGTACGCAATTTACGCAAGCTGTGTAAAGCAAATGTTATGAAAATAAATTCAAATAAATTTTTAAAATACAAAATGTCGGATCGAATATGGCGATTGCTAATTGAATTCGACTTTTGGTACCAGGAAATTTGTGAAATATAAACATAACCTTAGATTCAACAATTGGAAATACGGGATCCAAAATGTCTGTCAATTTAAAATCTTGTTGGATTTGTTTTAAAGTTGTTAGTCAAGGGTTTTTGAAGCTGCTGATCTTAATTCTAAAGAAATATTTGGGTTTTGACATGATTAAAGCTTTCTTTAATTCTTTGCAGTCAAAAGGAGTTTTGTTCATTGTGTATATGCTGTGAACAAAAATGTTCTTCGACAGTAAATAATGAATAATGAAGATTTAATTAAAATAAAGCTGTCATATATCAAACATAACCAATAATCTTTTTCTTCTAAGGTCCCTTTCTTTCGAGCGCATCATATAATTAAAGCATCTATTTTATTGACTCATTAAAATAAAAGAAAGTATTTCATTTTTAAAACCTAGTTTTTGATGTTAAAACTTCCTTTTCCAGTATTAGAATCCCTGCTTACATTTTTAAACTTTAATTTAAAAAAAATAATAATAATCTCTCGGTCTTTTTCAACCTAGAACTATACACAATGCTAGATCTCAATTTTATTTTCTAGAACTCAAGCTTTTTAATTTCAAGAATCACATTTCGGAATTTGAAATTCAATATTTAATTCTTGAACTACTTTTATACGATTTTATAAATCATTTCTGTAACTTTTTTCATTCTCGAAACCTTTTCTCAATTATTATTTATTATATCATTATATAATTATATTATATCATTATATATTATTATTATTTAATATTATTATTCTCCATTTATTTCAATATTGAAATGTTGTGTTTGATTATAAAATCCATTTTTAGAAAAATTTAGAATTTAGAATTTTTTTTGAATTTTTTTCATTTGGACAAAGTGGCGTTTCTGGTGAAAATATGTTTTTTTTATTTTTTGAGTCAAATTTCAATTTTTCAAAAAATGTTTTGCGGTACAAAAAAACACATATCTAGCACAATTTGGAACAGTGTTTGTTTTTTTGAAAAAACAAAATGGCGTTTCTAACTTCCTGGACATAGTAAAATGCCAATATACAATGTCCGTAAAAAATAACCGCATAATTTCATGATTCCCTTTTTCCCAAATTAAAAGAAAAAAATTTAAAAACAATTCAGGACTTTTTAACATTGTTCAAAATTTATTTAAATTCTTCAGAAACCCTAATTCTGTAAGTTAAAAATAATGTATTTAATTTTCTCAGGAGCATAAAATAATGTTTCAATAAATCGACGCTGCTAGTTCATATAATACTAACTGAAATAACAAAACAATATAAATCTTATTGAACTTTCAGTGCAAGAAGATTCCCATTCAGAGTTGTGTGTAAGATAATACCTACTGAAGCCAGCGTTTTCAAACTATCTAAATTTGGCATAAAATGAGTCCAGGATGAAGACCTTTCACCAATTTTCAAAGAATATATTGTGAAAAGAGCAGAAATAGGTTGTAGTTTTCCAATAACATGTGAAAAAATAAAGATTCTTTTAAGTTTCTGATCTTATTTAAAATATAATTTTTCATGGAATTTATTAAAATTATAAATATTATTGCACACATTTTTTCTTAGATTTTTGAATAACTTTAAATGAGAACAAATATATTGAAAAAATTGAATTTTTTTTCATCTCTTTAAAAAAAAAAAAAAAAAAAAAAATAATATAAATTAAATAAATATTGTGAGAAGGATTTTGTAAAAGCTTTGCACTAATTAGTTCAATGTATATTTTAAAAATATTTTTCACAGTAATTTAATATTTAATTTTTTTCACTTTTTACATGTCAAGCTTAGATCCTCCCAATATTTAAGAAAAAAATTGTGCAATAATATTTATCATTTTGTTAAATACTATGAAACATTGCGTTTCAAATAAGATCAGAAACTGAAAAAAATATTTATTTTTTCACAAGTTATTTAAAATGTAGTAAAACCTTACAGTTTCTACTTTTTTGACAATGTGCATTTTTATTTATTTATTTGTATAATAAACGGGACAAGCCCTTTTATACAAACTGTACTCCTACTAACTAAAGTTGATAATTGCAACTTATATTAACAATGTTTATCAAACATAAAGAATGGCTAATTATTGCAAATTTGTTTTCTTAATTTTAGAAAGAAATTGAAATTAGAATAAATAAATTTGAAAAATTGAAATTAATCTCATCTGTTTGAAAACCTTATAATTTCTAATAACTTGTTAAAAAATAAAGGTTTTTTCAAGCTTCTGGTCTTATTTAAAATACAATTTTTCTTGAAATTTAACAAAATTATAAATATTATTGCGCAATTTTTTTCTTAGATTATGGGAGGATCTAAACTTGATTTGTAAAAAGTTAAACGAATTTAAACATTTAAGTCACTGTGAAAAATATTTTTAAAAAATATATTTTCTCATCATAGTTTTTACATTTTCATCCATAATAATAAGATATTTGTTTAAATTAAGAGCGTTTTTGAGTAGACAATGAAAAATTCATGTTTATTATACGATTGTTTAATTCGAGGTTTAAATTATTTGCAAAAAATTTACGTACCGAGGTGGTTGTCTATCTGACACAACATTTTCGGAACATTTTGATCTAATTCGACAACTTCGTCTTTTATTGGTTCCATATTCCATATTACAACTCGACCTGAATCACCTCCTGTTAAATAAAATACATATATATTATAAATATTATTATTAATTATTAATTAAAAATAATAATTATTGATTATTATTGATTATTGATTGACCTTGGAATTTTTAACTAACAGTAGGAAAACAAAATTATAACAGCAATCATTATATACTAAAACAAAAACAAAACATTTGTAAACTAAAGAAAATAAAATATTAAAGTAAAACTGTTTGGATGCTAAAAATGTATTATTTTTTAGATAAAATTAGGTCAGCGGAAGGATTATAAAAAACATAACGCAATGTGTATGTAATTTTTGTAAGTGCGAGCTTTTTTAAAATTTAAAGTATTCTGTATACGTGTCCTTTTAGAAACAATATAATTTTTTGAAATACATTTAACATTGTTTATAAATAACATTCTATTTTCAATTACATATTTAAAATTATGTGCTTTTCTAAACTTGCTTAAACTTCTTAACTTTTCTTCCTACTGAATTATTTATCAATGTATAATCTGGACTCTAATAAAATATTCTTTATATTTAAGTTTTTAATTAATCAATTTAGTTTTTAATTAAGTTTTGTTGTTCTTAATAATAATAAGCTATAATATTTTAGAAACAATTACAAGAAACGTTTAACATCTATTAAAATAAAGTTTAAAATTATTTAATTTTTAAATTTTTTTGTCAAATTTCGTTTCATGCGAGCTTGTACGTATATATTATATATCATGTAAAAAACAATAATATATAAGAAAACGTCATTTAAAATATTATTTCCACAAAAAAGAAACGAAAGGTATCAAAAAAATTTATGTATGTTTTATAGTCAGATTGTATGTTTATCTAAACGAATCATGTTCTTTGAATTTATTCTGGTTGTCCAGAAGTTTATTTTCTTTTTCAACGAGACGATGTCCTGTTTCACTGATAAGATTTGAAGAAATAATTATAGTAATCTACACCTCGTTTTGTTTCACATGAGTATCATTTTTGAAGTCATGTAGCTTCAGTTGCTAACAATCAGTTTGAGTGTCAATTCATATTGAGCGCCACAAGGGGTAAGGAGGAAAAAAATTCTCTTCAATACAAGTCTCATTTTTGAGGATCTCATTAATCGTGGCCGTTATAAGTCAACAAAAGATAGAAAAAACTAAAGTGAAAAGAATACAAAATTCCAAAAATGTGGCTTTGGGTTGTTTTTATAATAACATTTTTAATTTATCTCTATAAATGTATGTACAGAGCAATTTTTTGTTACTGGAAAAATCTTGGAGTTGAACAGTCCACTCCACGAATGTTTTTTGGAAATTTTGCAGCATATTGGCTGCAAAATAAAGCTCCTGGAGATATTATCAAAGATTTTTATAATCGATACAAAAATCTTCCTTATGTTGGAATTTATGTTTTTAATAAACCTTGTTTACTATTAATCGACCCTGAAATAATAAAGTCAATTTTAGTACAAAATTTCTCTTTATTTTCAAATAAATTTATGAGGTCGAGTGAACAAGATCCATTGAGTAATAGAAGTCTACCTTTTCTGAAACATTCGGATTGGACTAGTTTAAGAAGAAAACTCAGTCCAGCATTTTCATCAGGAAAATTAAAACAGGACTTTGAATATTTGAAAGTAGTCACTGAGGATTTAGACGAGCACTTGGACTCGTTGAAACTAGGTAAGTTCATATTTTTCTTTAAATATTAACATAAAAGCTGTAAAATGCATACCGTCAACCGGGGCTATTGTTCTCAGAAAAATGCTACTTTCTTATTCAACTCTTCACTAAAATTCAGATTTATAAAAAAAAAAAAAAAATACTGTG
>WNHD01000835.1:0-27062 GCA_011057455.1 Ganaspis sp. Gsp50
AAAAAAAAAAAAAAAATAATAATAACAGAAATAATAACAATAATAACAATAATAACAATAATAATAATAATAACAATAATAATAATAGTAATAATAATAATAACAACAAGTATACCACATAAAAATTATGAAAAAACATTCCCCATTTTCAAACTAAATGAATGCAGTTGTCGATAATTTGTTTCCTTATTTCACCTTTCTCTGAAATACAGGGAAATAGCAGTAAATAAGTGGACTATATATTGCAGAATGTTTATGAAAATTATAAAAGTTTGTTCTTGTTATTGATTCTATGCCCTCGGCCTTCAATTGAAGAAAGTATGACAACTTAATAAAACACACACTAAAGAAATTATGTTCTCTCTCTCTCTCTCTCTCTCTCTCTCTCTCTCTCTCTCTCTCTCTCTCTTTGTAATGTACATGAACTTTGTGTAAAAACAATTGGGAACATTTTCCGAATTGTGTGTAGAAATTTTTGTTTTAAGCAAGGTCTATCTTAATATCAGAAAAAACTTTTTAAAAAAACACAGAATTAAAGTGTTTGCCTTTGACCTTTTGTAATGGAAAATGTAAAAAAGAATTTCCATTGTACACATATTTAATTTTGAATCTTTAATTTTTATTTATTAACATAATGAAATGGGATTATACTTTATTGGAATGTATTTAGAAATTGAGTTTAATATTGACTAAGCTAATGTTTTTTTATGATGTCATTTGCTGAGCTGTGGAACGTTTAAAAGAATAAAGCAATGGCCAATTGAACGTTAGGACAAAATCTATCTGAAACGTCTCTTTATGTTCTAGAAACTATTTCTTCCTGTAATAATAAAAAAAAAAAGGTTTAACATGCTCCAGGAACGTGTTATATTTGCTATTAGATCGTATTTTTAAATCGTTTTTATAAGGTTGAAGTAACGTTCGAAACCACCTTCCAAATTTTCAACAGATCATGATAATGATGTAACTATTTTAAAACTGGCGATAGAATATATTTTTTGCGACACTCAATTCTACAAATCAAACGCTCTTACCACTGTACAATACAACTGTCAATAAGAAATGAAATTAGATAAATGGACGTTCTAATTTCTGCTAGTTTCCTTTAATACATAATATTTTTTCAAGAAATCAGAAAAATTGAAAACCTTCTTGATGAAGTAATAAAATTATAATTTGTTTACAATCACATTTTACAAAATATCTACATTCTCAGTACTTGAAAAGCATCCATTCTCTACAATGGAAAATGTCATTTTAAGCCCTTTGCAATCAGGAAAATTGTTTTTCATAGAACTGTTAAAAGAAATTAGAAATTGAAATTAACATTTGGTGCAATTTCTGTGCACGTGAATGTCAGGATTTGTATGTAGGCATTTTCAAAAATACTCAAAAAAACTTTTTAAACCCCGTTTTCTCTTTAACAATTTCCTTTTTTTTTTTGTTTTTTTTTTTTAATGCAATTTGTTTCTTAATGAAAATGTCAAGTGACAAGAAAATTGTATTCCTTCCAATGAGATTATATACGATTGACCTGTGTAAAGTATATACCTGTCCAAGAATTATTTCGAGTAAATGACAATTTTCTATGATGTATGACCTTTAAAATGCCATTCTCTGATATTTTTACCACCATAATATCTCGATAACGTTTTGACACATTTTAATGAAATTTAGTATAGATTTTATAATGATTATGAAAATTTCGTAGGTAATGATTTTTGTAAATTCTCATTCAATTATTATGGAATCTTTATTTTTTTGAAATCCATTTTCAAAAAAGACAGTTATTAAATACTGAGGACCAAGAAAAGGGATCGCGATCAGACATTGAGTAAAAAATGTTGAAATGTAAATATGCAGATAATTTGTCAAACAATACATGAAATAATTGTAAATAAAGCAGATTTAAAACCTACAACGTACACGATCCGGATATTATGTCAGATGAGATAAAAGACACGAGTTGTTTGCTTCTGCTCGAATCTGTAAATTACAATTTTTTTAGGTCTTATTATAATAGAGCCATAAGGAGAAAATAGCCACTGCAATTGAATTAAATAAATGAAACAGCATAATGAAATAAAGTAACAATTTAAATAAAAGTAAAGAGCAACAATGCATAAAAAAGGACTAGGAGAAAAGAATCTTCAAAATTGTTGAAGAAACATAGTATTGTGTTAAAAAATTATGAATTTAGAAAAAAGTATTTATTCAGTTTATGCGTTAAACAAATGAAAAATGAAACAATTATAACCCTAATAGGAACAGATATTCACTGGATATGTTGAAAATATCCGTGTATAATATCCTACGAACATCCGTCCGATATCTAACGGATTTTTTCAGGATATTGTGGAGAGAGGAAATGACAATATCCATCGTATTGTGCGTGGGATATCCCAAGATATTTTCAGAATATCCACTTTTCATTTCCGGGGATGTCTTACGTATGTCCCAAGGATATTGAGAGCTTAAAGATTCATATAGTTTCACGGAGATAAATGCCATGCCTAAATTAACGGAAGCTAATCTGTTAGAAATAAACGTGCAAAGAATTGTAAAAATTCGTACATTTGACGTATTTCAACAAGATAGGAATCAGAGACAGTAAACATAACCTCAATTTTCGTAGTAAATTTCCAACATAGAATCTAAGCATTTTCACAATTCTTTGCACGTTTATTTCTAACAAATTAGCTTGTGCTAATTTAGGCATGTAATTTTTCTCCGTGTTAAACTCTATTTTGTCAATAATTATTGGATTCCATGATAAATTTCATGTGACACTGATGAAAAATAATGAATAAAACTCTAAATAACAAAAAAAAAAAAAAACGAGAACTACTACCAAAGAAGTAGTTACTTTCAATATTTTTCATCAAAGTCTGTATATCCTAGATTATAGCCTACACGATTGTTACCAACGTAACTAGGGTTCGAATCCTGGTAATGAAACTTTTTTTAACTTTTAAAATTGTGTCTAAATAACTGTGGGATATGCTACGAATGTCCTACGGAGAGCCTAGGTAATTTAGCGAAAATTGAAATAATATCCAGAAAATATCCCATCAGGATATTTTCAGGATATCGTAATCTAGCGAAAATTTCGATATTTGTCGGACATCCTACGGATGTCTTAGGATATTCTCAGGACTTTTTCAGGATATCCTTTTGCTATAAGAGTAATGACTTGCTGGACATTTTCTTCTAATATATCTAATTGTAAATATGCTCTTTACTTTAGCTATAGCAATACCGACAGTTGCAATGCAAAATCAAGTATTTCTGCCAGCAGCAGTAGAAGAAGCTGCATCAACAAGTTTTTCCAACTCATTGCAAAAAGAAGGTCACACTACCTTAACTGACAGCAACAGTAATGAAAAGGAAATAATTAACGATTGTGTTAGTGGCAGATTTGTCTCAACAGGTTACCAATTTTTGAAAGATATAGCAAAGGTATACTATGTTTCGAAATATTTATTGTACTTTTATTTAATGTATTACTTGTAAGTAGAAATTTTTTTTTTATTTTAAATCAAAATATGTATAATTTTTTGGATAATAATCATCCACTTCTGATTAGAATATATATTTTATATAAAATAATCAGTAATTTAACCGTGAAAATTTTGAAAATTCACAAAAAGAAAGACATGTATTAAGTAAGGAAGATGCAGATGTTTGAAATTTTATTGTAGTTGTTTTTGTTGTTATGGACCTATACGAAAGTAAAAATTGCTTCAGATTATGAAGGAGAAATTCGGGATTAATTCTTTGAGAGGAATGCAACTGCAAGCAATCAATGCATCAATGCTGTCACATGATTGTTTCATAATGATGCCAACTGGTGGAGGCAAATCTTTATGCTATCAAATACCAGCATTAATTTCCCCTGGAGTTACGATTGTAATCTCTCCGTTGAAGAGTCTTATAAGCGATCAAGTTCAGAAGCTGCAAATGCTAAACGTATGTCAAATACATGTTTGTATAAATATACATCTGAGATTTGTACTTTTTTTATAAAGAACTTATTTTTATTTCAACAATAATTGTTGTAGTTAGTTTTTCTTTCCAAAAGTAAATTGTAAATTAGTGAAAAGTCAACTTGTAAATCATATTTATATCAAATTAATATAAGAAATAATTAGTTTTTTTAATTAAATAACTGATTGCAGATTCCCGTCGCACAAGTAACATCAGATGAAAGCAAAATTCGTCTGAATAATACTTACTTGGAATTGCAAAAAGAAGAGGTTACAGTGAAGATTATCTTTGCAACTCCAGAGAAAATTGTAAAATCAGACAAATTCTTCGAAATATTGGATACACTGTTTATGAGGAATCTTTTATCATTGTTTGTTATTGACGAAGCTCATTGTATTAGTAGCTGGGGAAATGATTTTCGTCCTGCATATTTGGAATTGAAGAAATTGAAAGAAAATTTTCCAACTGTTCGAATGATGATCCTAACTGCCACAGCAACGCGCAAAGTTAGAAATGAGATTTTACAAAAGCTTGGAATTTCAAATCCTAAATGGTAATTATACATCATCATTTTTGCTTAAACAAAAGTAGAGTATAAAGTCACATGTGTAAAACGTAAATTGTCTCTACTTTGTGCATATAATCATTACAACAGCAATTGTCTTACACAATCAGATGTATGATTTATAAATTATTTTATTTTTAAAAGAAAATATAAATTTTTTTTTTTATATATTTAAGAGAGAAATACTGTACTTGACGTATTTACGAAAAATTGCTAGTAACATCAGCATTTAGGATTTTTATCAAGATTCTAATATATATTACCATGTGGAAAAATGTTGGGGATCTGGATGGGCTAGAGAAATGACAGTCTTGATATGGCGCTTATGAAAACTGTTACGTTCTATTAACAATTCGATCTAGAGTAGGCCGTCTGGCTAGTGCCATATTAAAACTGTCTAAACAAAGCCCGGTTACAAAAGTGAAAGGTCTGCCTAGTGCACGCCCAGATTGACAAAATTCATTCACCACTTGGGTAGAAAAACCGCTCGGTCTAGCCAGCACCCATTCGTATCATCAAAATTTTCCTAGATTTTGGACAAAAAAGAAGAAGTAAATAATACAATTTTGTCAATTGTAGTATATTAATCCTATCGACTTGTTGTTTTACATGTACTTTCATTTTTCATTGTAGAGTTTTTTTTTAGTGTCTTAGAACTTCAGTTTATAATGTTATTAGTACATTTTAGAAACGTTTTACGAACGTTACAGAGCGTTTTAAAAAAGTTTTTTAAAAACATCCCAAAAATGTTCAAAAAAATGTTCCGAAACTGCTTTTACAAAACTGTCATTTGTCACTATTGAATGGAGGTTTTTTTTTTGCAAAAAAAAAGAAAACACACATTTAATTTTATTCACACAATTCAGTCGAATTTACTCATAATTTTTCGAGCTATTCGAAAATATATAAATATTTACAAATTAAAAAGTTTTCCTGGTGCTAGGATTTAATCTCGCGACCCTTAACTTTACAGTCGAACTATATCTGACTACTGAAGTGAGCAACTTGAAATTAAAAACAAATTAATAGATCCTTTAAAGTCTTTATATAGAATTTATGTTTACTTAAATGTGAAAACTTTTCACAGAACTTAAAAATTTCAATTGCTATTCGATATTTCGAACTTAAAAGAATTTTTATACACACTATTTATAGTAATGTTAAATTCTCATCAACTATTTTGTAATGTACAAAAAGAATGTTTATTGTCCAAACGTCAGGTTGAACGTTTTAAAAATTCTTTTATTAACGTGCTTAAAACAATTATTCATGGGATCAACTTTGGAACGTGTTTAAAAGTGTTTCCAAGTCCATGCCTTGTTTGGTACAATGTTCCAGACACGTTGTAGAGAATACGTTATTGGGATGTTTTTTAAACAAGTATTTCTACTTTATTTCTAGAATTATATACCTACTTTATTTCTATGTTTTCCTTTTTTCTATTCTTTGTGTTATTTTTCTGAAATGTATTATATTTTTCATTAAAAATTTAAACCTTATTATATATTCTCTTGTAGGTTTATTTCAGATTTCAGCAGGTCAAACTTAATTTACAGTGTAATCAAGAGAAATAATGAGGACTGTGTACAAGAAGTAGGTAGTAAAATTCAACGCAAATTTTCAAAAGAATGTGGTGTTGTTTACTGCTTGACAAGAAACG
Source organism: Ganaspis sp. Gsp50 (assembly GCA_011057455.1). Taxonomy (NCBI): domain Eukaryota; kingdom Metazoa; phylum Arthropoda; class Insecta; order Hymenoptera; family Figitidae; genus Ganaspis; species Ganaspis sp. Gsp50. Next base: position 6,213 of record WNHD01000835.1, read on the forward strand.
AATGTGACAAATTCGCTGCAGAATTGAACAAAATTGGCATAAAGTCTAAGTCATATCATGCTGGTATGAACCAGAAGGAAAGAACTGAGGCTCAAGATCTTTGGAATAAAGAAGTGGTAAGTGTTAGGGTTCACATGTATTGCAGTAATAATGTTTACAAAGTTGACAAATACAAAAAAGATGTATAATATATAGGAGGTATTACAGTCCAAATTAAGCGATTTGAAAAGTATTTGTTTTTTATTTCCTTTCGACTTTTTTTTCCTTTTTTTTTTCACTACCCGTGCCAAAAATTAAATATTGACTTTATTTTAAGAAAAGTCTTGAATTGGAAAAAACGGCTCTTTCCACTATTTTAGTGGCTTTGAACTTTTCGAAAAAGGCTTGAAATCGAAAATCTTACTGAAATTTTTGTTTTTTCATTTACTTTTTGAGATAAGACACAACAAAATTATGTGCAATATATTAATTCACTGATATTTTATTTTTGAAAAATAAACAGCTTTTTTGTAAATTGAGTGGTAAGCTCGGAAGATAGAGGTACGGAAAAACGAGATTCCAATGTAAAAGAAAAACAGAAATTTCTTGTTGTTTGACCTTTTTGTTTTCAGCGTTTTTTTGGGGAAACTGTTAAAAATTACGTTAGTAAAAAGAGCTGTTTTTTTTTTAAAAATCCAAGTCAAAGAAGTATCCAAATTTATGAATACATGCTTACCGATGTGTACAAAAAGCAGGATCGAAAAATGACGGGAATAACAACATAATAACAAACCGTTCGATTGGACGTGAACTGCCCATCTAAAATAAAATTAATTTTTGATGCGGGGTTCTATTTGATTATAAATTTAATGAAATAAGAATGGCACCTTGTCGAACTATCTGCATTTGTCGTCAACAATTTATAGAAGATATTATAATAATATGGATTTTATGACATTTTGCAATAATAGAGTACATAATATTGTGTGCCGAGTTGTTAATTTTGTTTAATTCCTTGCCCAATTTGTAATAACAAGCAATGTTATTGGCCAAAAATTTTCATTTAAAAAGTAAAAAATGGATATTCTCTTTTGAATAAACGCCCTCTTGAAACTAAAGCTGAATTGAAAATCACAAATAAGTGCAGCATTTATTTTCAATTTTTAATAGTAAATGATATTTCAATTTGTGGATCTTAATTTCTATATGTCTTTGCAGATTAACGTAATTTGTGCTACAGAAGCCTTTGGAATGGGAATAGATAAAGGAAACGTAAGATTTGTGATACATACAAGTATTCCAAAATCGATCGAGAACTACTATCAAGAAAGCGGTAGAGCTGGACGAGATGGAAATCCTGCTCATTGTATTATTTTTTACAATTTTAAGGACATACAGAGACACGAGCGTATGATGGAGTTAAATAAGTCTATTAACACTGAGCAACTAGTAAGTAGTGGCATGAAGAATATTCACAGGATGGCTGAATATTGTGAAAACATTACAGACTGTAGAAAGACAATCTTGCTGGAATGTCTGGAAGTTAATTGTGAAGATGTCAATTGCAAGGAAAACCAAAAATTGCTCGCTTGTGACAATTGCTTACAAATAAATGAAATTTATAACAAAGATGTTACACAAGATGCAAAACTGATGATAGAGGCATTGGAATTATTTAAAGTTGCAAAAACAAATATCAAGCCAACCACAAAGCTATTGTGCAAAGCTTTCAAGGGGCACAAAACACAGAAAATAAAAGAATCAGGCATGTATAAATTTTCATTCTCGAAATCATTTGTTATTGCAATTGCAATTGCTATTATATTTATTTATAAAGCACAGCATAATATGTGCATTAGTTAATAATAATAAATTCTGCTATGCCCCAATAAAGAAACACATCCAGAGTCAAAATGTTATACCTAATTTATTAAATTTACGTAGGTTACTGTAGTAGACACTCTCATGAATGGAAAATATGGCACTTATTTACAAATTTACCAATTGGAGGCTTAAAGTAGGATATAAAGTAGGATTTTTACAAAAGAGAAATTTTACATTACTTTGTTTCTATTAGTTATATAAATATTCTTTAAATCACAACATTTCTAGCATTAAAAGAATAATTAAAGAAAAAAGTTATGTAAAAACAAACTTCAACAAAAACTGGAAACAATTTTTTTTAAAAAAAATCTCAAATTTTACATCTCTCTTTTTTCAACCTAGAAAGTGTCGCAAATTTCCAACAATTCAAAGTTCAGGCCTTGAGTAAGTTTTAAAAGAACTAAAGATGTTTAAAGTTGAGTTTGAATGAATGAATGAGAGAAAATACAAAAAATATTTTAAAGTTTTTAAAAGTATCTACATTTTTTAAATTAATATTGATTCTTTGTTAACGTTCTTCAGTGTTTTGTAAATTTTTTGTGTTTTCCCTTTTTTTTCTATGCAAAAGATCAAATACATTAACAGTGGAACCTCGATTATCCGAATTAATTTGGACAGGGTGCTGATTCGAATAATACAAATTTTCAATTGATGGCATCTAATTAACGTAAAATGATTGAATAATTTGGACTTTACATACACATCACCTAATTCATTTAATTGAAATAAAAATATATCTTTATTTATTAATTTATTTTCACTTAAATATAATAAATTTATCATTCTTTTAGGCAAAAAAATGTTGAGAAAATATAAATAATGGAGCAATTATAAAAAATAGATTTGTAAATTTGAATAGCCTGCAAAAAGTTCGTATAATAGAATTTTGGATAAAATTATTTACAATTTGGATAACGGAGGTTCCACTGTATTACTTTCGGGTTATTACATTTTTTACATCTTTAAGCCAGTGTATTTTAGTGTAAACCTGAATTGTGCTTTATAGAATGTAGCAAATTTGTAAATTAAAGTTCTCACATGACAGATTAACAACGACGACCCGCACAGTACCTTATATGAATCTGACACTGAAAGTTTCGAAACTGTACTTTGTGAGGCTCATGAAAGCTTACTGTAATTTGGAAAATGTCCTCTTATATCGGTAATGTTTTGTCAGTGAACCTCACCTCACCATTTTAATGAAACTTTCAACTTATACGTGTTGCGCACTCGTCTATCTCGGTTTCTAGGGGTTGTATGGCTGCGCAATAATCTTTAGTTTTCTAGAACCGTCTGGGTCACTAACAATTCCTTACAATAAAAATTAATGACACATAAAAGACTTATTTTTTTCAAATTTTTATTGTATATTTCTTAAATTTTGATGGAACCTTACTGATTTTTAATGTTGCATTGTAATGTTCAGGTGAGGTTCACAGTCAACATTACCTATAAGAGGACACTTTATATCTTACACTAAGCTTTACTGAGCCTTGCTAAGGAAGATTACAAAACTTTCAGTGTAACCTTCAGATGAGGCTAGGGGAACATCTGGTGCTGTGCGGGTAATAAAATCTTCCAATTAAAATGGGCAATTAATAGATTAACACATATACAATTTGCAACTATAAGTTAATAGGATTTGTTTTATTCGTTTCATGTCCGCGCTTTTAACCAGGATTACCGCTAGTCTGTACTCTTTCAACGCTAAATGTATAGTAAATCTAATTGAAAATCTATGTAACTTCATTATTCATTAATGCTGAATAACTTAAGTGAAGAAAAATAAGAAAAAATGAAAAGAAGAAATATAATTTTAAAAATGAAATTTAGAAATAGGGAAAAGCCTCATTCTTCTTAAATTGAATTTGAGTTCATATTAAAAATGAGAAAAATCTATTTTCCTTAAGATAGCAAATTTGTATTCCAAAATTTTTTCTTAAACAAATTGGAAATATTCAAAATATCGAAAAGGAAGTGAACATTGTAAGTCGAGAAATCATCTCAATAAAAATGTTTTTTTACTTTTTCTTTGTCATTTTAATGACTGTCTGAGGGAGAGTGAAATTTTTTTACAAAATACATTAATTGAAAAATCAACACCTATATATTATACAGTTTTAATTAAAGGAAAAGAAAATTGAAAGACTGTCATATATTAATTTAAAACTAGTGAAACGATTTTAAGAAAATTAAGAATACTTTAAATTTATTGAAAGATATTGATTTATTTCTTTAAAAACAAAATTAATTAAATTAAAAAATTAATTAAAAGTAATCTGCAATGAACCAGACATGTATGTAAAATCATTGAAAAGGTAAAAGATAGAAATTGAATGTAATATAAATTTCATTATTTAAGGATTGCGAAAAAGTGAATTGCATGGAAAAGGAAAAGATTGGAAAATGGATGATATTGAGAGGCTTGTAAATAAATTAATTCTTAACGAGTACCTAGAGGAGGAGCAATTTCAAACGACTGATTACAACTTCTCATTCTTGAAGCAAGGACCAAAAGCAGAAATCTTAAAAAGTTCAACTGATTTAAAGGTAATTATATCTACAAAAAGTCTCTCATGTGGCATGCTTTTGCCACTTTCTATAGTTTTCTTGATTCATAGCCCTTAAATTCAATATTGACCTGAAACAATAAAACCATGTCATCAGTCAAAACATGTGCAAGCGGGTGACACATAGTTGAACATGTGTGTACGAAGCAAAATAATTGTGATAAAAATTATGATTTCATAAAGGAAATATTGTGAGGCAGCTTCCATAATTGTTGTCACACTTTTTTCGAGAAACTTCAACCCCTCCCCCCCCATTTGTCACATACATTACATGGGAAGAAATTAAATTTTCTGCAGGCTGTCACAATCTTCTAAACCCCCCCCCCTCCCCCCTATGTGTGTGACATCATTTATGGAAGCCGCCTAATGTAAGAATTGCAAGTTGCCTATAATGTGAAGATAGTCACGTAGCCAAACACTTTAAATGTTTAACAAGAAAGAAGAAAAAGAAGAAGAATAATAGGAACACCACTTTTTATTAAAATATTCGAATAATTTATTTTTTTTATTTTAAAAATTCTGACGTTAATTCGGCATTTGCAAAGCAACGAACTTCTTAAGTCAAATCAATTAAGAGAATAGAATTTCATTCATTTCTATTAACTTATTTTATCTGCACGCAATGGTTTTGATTTACAGAGGAAAGATGAAAAAAAATGTATGTCATTGATAACGTTTTTGTAACTTAATAGGCACCTAAAATTGTGACAAGTGACGATGGAACGCTCTTAAAAAGCAAAAGAATAAAGTTGATGTTTGATGGTAATTTTTTGAATAAATCTTTCCCTTAAAGTATGTTAAATGTAGAAAAAGTGTTTCTTCAATAGTTTCTTTTCTGTACTGTCGAAGAAAACTGTTTCTAGACATAAAACAATTAAGACGAACAACTAAATCAAGTTAAAACTAACAAAAACATAAACTAGATTAGTTTGCTTCTTGGATAACTTACTTTGCGACACATGACAATTCAGAATACCAAGAATACATAATGCTCGCTCTCAAATGAATCTGTATATATATATATATATTCAAATTTTAACCAATTCTTTCTATACATACAATTTATTAACAGAGAAAGTTAGGAAAATTCTTTGCTGCCATATCGTTACCTTAATAAGCAAACCACGTAACTCCATTTATAGCAATTTAACACTAGAGCGATAAAACTGTCTATAAACATGAAACTGCATTTTTCAACTTGAGTGAAATTTTCATTAGATCTGTAAGGTCTTCTATTTCATATATTGACCTGAAAATCTGACATTTCATTTGTTTTAAAATTGTTCATTCTGTCAAAGATGGAGTTACGAGATTAGTACCTAACAAACATTAAAATGTTAAAGAGATACCAGGTTAGTAGTTTACTTGAAACTTTGAAAGAAATTATTAAAAAGTTAAGATAAGCTAACTACAATATTTTCTGATTATAATAAGAATATAATTTTTTATATTCATATTCTATTTTAAATATTTTAGATAGAATTTATAATGTGTCAAGTAGTACAGAAAAATCAATTTCGACCAAAAGTAGAGTTACAAGATTTGCTAATTAAGATGACCATATGGCCTTTTTCAAGAACTTAAAGTCAAGTCGCATATTATAAATCGAAAGTGGTATATAGAACGCCTTCATAAGTTTTTTGATAATTAATTTTTTTGGTTTTTTTTTTAGGAAAAAGAAATACTGCAATTCAATTGAAAATATATCATATCCCATATAATCCATTTAACCAAGAAAACCGTAAAAGTATTACATGAATAGAACAAATTTTTGTCCCATATGCAGCTTAACTTATAGATTATGATAAACTTACTGAAATGTACATGATACTTGATCGTCATTGTGTTCTTGTATAAAATATTTTATTTTCCAAAGACGAATATTCCAACCACAGCCATTTGCCCCCCTTTTTCTTAATAAAAATAACCCTGAAACATACTTAACCGCATGTAAATAAAGTACTATTACTAAATTAATATCATTAATATTTTCATTAATGTTTTACAAATGTCACTCTGGTTTGTTTAATATAATAGCATTTAGTTGTATTAACTGCGTTATAATTGTGTGTTTAAGAAGTTTGTTGGTTTAAAGAGCCCAGTAAATGTTAATTGTTTATAATAACATAAGTGATTTTTTTATTAATAAAATGTTTTAGATTATTCTCGGAATTATAACTAACAAATTGAGAAAAAAATCCGAGATAAACAAAAGAAATTCAGGAGAATGTGCAAAAATTGATGCCAATAGCATAAGTGAGCTGACTGAAATGTGCTTTGAAGAAATTTCAAAACTAGTTAAGGAAATTAGCTCGAAACAGCAAACAATGGAGAATTACGTCTTGAAAGAAAGCACTATTCGTTTATTGAGCATTCTAAAGCCAAATAACATGGTGCAGTTGCTTCATATTCCAGAAATGAATGACAAGAAATTTGAAGAGTTTGGCGAAGAATTATTAGAAATAACAAGGAAATTCTCTGTGGAAGCCGAAGGTTTGTTAAGAAAAAAATAACGAAAATTTGTTTTTCTATTACGTATTTCAGAAGAAATTGGAAATAAAAGGCAATTATTTGTGACACTATATAAAAAGAAAACGGCAAACAAAAAGTAGAAACAAATTCTTTTCTATTTATAGACAATTCTAGAAATGCCAGGCACATTTTAGATAGTTTAAAGAAAAATTAATACTAATAATATTACTTTTTACATTTAAAAGTCCATCAATAGGAAGCTTATAAAAATCTTCTAAATTAATCTTAATTGTACTAATTGTGTGAAATTTATATAGTTTTGAAAAAGAAAGAGTCTGAAAGAAAAATATTCTAAATTGTAGTGTGAAAATATCTTCTTTATCACACAGTGACATTAGAGTAATGCATAAAGTATAAAGTTTGTAATGTTAATAAAATGTATATTTTAAACAACATATTCTAGTTTTGAATTAACATATTGTTCCTTCTTCCTATTTATCTAGAGAAAGGTACTTTTGACTGAAAGGAAATTTCTTCTTATTTTAAAATGTAGGATATGCTTAACTTGCTTTTCGTACACTAAAAAAGGAAAGTAGCATTGAATCAAGCACACTTTATTTGGTGAAATATATCGTACCATTGAATTGAATATGATTTACTTATTATAATAAGTATTTACTTCTTCTGAGAACAAATTTTCTTAATTTGAGAAAACACATGATATTCGAGGAAGCAATCTATTGTCTTATTTAAAAAAATTTCTCATATAAATCCTTCAAAAGAGAATTAATAGAATTCATTAAATCTAATTTCCATTTTATTTTATATTCTTTTAAACGTTTTTCACGACCAATTGCAAGGTATATATCATTAAACTGCTCAAAATAAACGAATTTTTATATATCGTATTTTGTGGTAAAACCTTTTAGGATCTTCTTTTTATGTTGCCAGATACGCTTTATAATATCAAAAGTAATACCAATATACAACGTAAAGTTACATTTATTGGAAAGTATATAAACGCATAATACTATTTCATTTTATAAATTATTTTTTTGGATCCCGTCGTTAAACTTGCAGGATGACAATGGAGACAATACGCAGGAATGACATATGGTATTCTTAACGTTCGCTCGCAATGACGTTTTTATTAATTACGCCCCAACTGCAGGCGTCTTCTTCTTCGGCTAATTTTCTAATATCCTATCTAGCCTTTCCTCTGTTTCAAGTTCAAACAGAGCATCACAACCTCCAACATGTATATTATCTATAAATATCTGCGGGACGGTCTTTTTTCCAACAGATTTGTTTATAAATTTTCCTTTCTCTTCCTGAGTAAAATTACTTACTTCAATTTCCTCATAAACAACGTTTTTCTCATCAAGCAATGCTTTAGATTTTATAAAAATGAGGACAACTAGCGAGAATATAATTAATAATTATGTGTAATATAGCTTTATTCACATTGTTATATTTTTTTGTTACATTTTAATATATTATCTTAAACTATAATTTTTATAGCAAGTAAAAATATATGAATAATTTTTCTCTTAAATCAGAATATAAACCGGCAGGCCATCAACTAAAAGCAATGGACAAACAAGAAATGTTGTATACACGCAGAAGAATTATTGAATTAGTTAATTATTATTGAAGATGATGTGTAAATATTAATCAGTGAATGTACAATGATTTCATCTTTAATTTTTGTAGATAAAAATAATTAATATGGTCGATAGGTAAATTATAACCATAATAATGGTGGCTATGGGAATTGTTAATATAGTAAAATTTGGTATGGAAATTGTTATCATGACTAAGATTGCAAGGAGAAAGTGCTTTTATCTAATTTGGCAAAGTAAATATTAACTGATGAATGTAGAATGTTTTGGACAGACAGATGGACAGTAAGAAATTTTTTTATTTTTGAAATCATATTTTTCCCCAAAATTTTTTAACCCATTAGCATGGGTTAGAAAACGGTTGATAAGGGAATTTTTACCATATCAACGGCTGAATTCCAATAGCAGTGGGTAAAAAAATACTTTTGCCTACAAATACTGTGGATGGCGCGCCGCTAGCTGAGACGCCCGCCGAAGGCGTGCTCGACAGCTCGTTTTAAAATAATCGTGCAATTTAGTCACATGAGTTTATTTATGAGAAAAATGTTTTTCTAGGTGAACCATTTATCGATGCATTGACGAAAGAGTGTTGTGTCAAGAAATAGGTTAAAATATAAATAGGTAAAATACATTTTTTCCTTGATGTTATCCTTGAAAATTTTGAACTAGAAAATGTATATTCGGACATTTGTAACAAATTTAAACATTATTAAAAATGTTATTTAGACTAGAAGTGACATTTAAATATTATTAAATATTTAAATATAATTTAAATATAAAAGATTATTAAATTATTTATGTAAATTTTGTAGAACTTAATAATTTATGTGCAATACTTTAAGAGAAATACAAAATAAAAGTCGCATGTAGCCTTAAATCCTCGATAATTGGTACAATATCTTTACTATTAAAAAATTTGGAATTTTAAATGTAAAAATAATAAAAAATTGCTATTTATTACGTCAAAAGTTTACGAGTAAGTAGCATAAAACACCTAGACAAAAAGCACACGAATTATTTCCTTAAAGCTTGGTATATATATATATATGTATACTTGTTAGATGGATGACATTGAGTGATGAATTTAAGTATTTCTTGGAAAATAAAAAATTGGCACATGAAACCATCAGTAATAAGAGAGTGATTGAAAAGCATTAAATTTATCTTTAACATTTCAGAATAGTTTTTCTTTACAACATATGTATATGAATCCATTATTTTACTTGTAAAGGAATTTTTTTTTATTTTCAGAAGAAAAACTTTTTAACAGTGTCTAATTTTTCAAAATTTATCTTTAATGTCCAATTCATATTTCAAAATTTAAATATTTAATAAGAAATAAATAAAGAATCCAACGAATTGGACCCGATTTATCAGCGTACAAGACAAAATCCAGGTTTCTCCAGATCGTGAGTCACATCTTTACCGGATTATATAAATTAAAAATTACATAATACTGTTCAAGTGAAATGTGAACTGATTAATAAAAAAATATTTTGCAGATTTGTTTTAGAAAAATCAACAAACATTACTATTTAAAGAGAAATATCTTCGCTCGGTGCTATTATACACAACCAAGAGGCTATTGTTTCCACGTCTACGTTTAAATAAATAAAATTTGTTTATTGAAGTGTTTGAAGTTCTCGCTTGGTTCAAATATGGTTTTAATATCTTATTAATAGATGGCAAAAAATATTTTTATTAAATCAGACAAAAAAAATCATAAAGTTGATAGATTTTGGTCGACAGTTAATGAAATCCGTGTAAAGTATCTTGGATCTCCCTAACTGCTGTAGTGACTTTAAAAATATTAATCTCCAGCAAGAAATATATTGATGAATTTATTTGTGAATCGTAGATTTTAAGAATGAGGGTAAAAAAGTTGATGTTCTTAATTGTTTTGAATGAGAATTGTTCTATTTAAACTAAAATATCTGTATGATATACAGAAATTGATGAGAAATTTACTAAAGTCTTTATTGACATTTATTAATTGGATTTAAATGTGTAGTTTATCGAAAACAATAAATTGGAAACTTTCAATTCAAGCCACTTACAATAGTTTCAAATCGGCCGCTTACGAATTATTTTTTGATAGACAACCTAAACCTACAAAATTTGGATTCAAGTAATAATTGTCAAAAAAAAATTCAGGAAATGTCTCACCGATTTCTGATTATCATACATTTATTACCGATTAAACACCAATTCCGATTCAAACTAATTGAGAAAGTAAATCGTGAAAACGCATTCTTAAAATTTACGATTTTTTGTCCTGGGTGGTACGTGTAGTCATTTTATTTGCAATAAAGTATAATCGATGACATATTCACCTTACTTTCTAGCCGTCCGATTTTTATTATGCTTTAATTAAACGACATGACTATTTGGCCCGTCACCCCACTTCTTTATATTTCAAGGCGGGCCAAATAACGACTGCTATATTATTTGGCCCGACACTTGTCAGAATTGTTTTAATTAAATGATTTCAAGATCATGACCTGAAATTAAATAGAAATATATTAAAGTTGTAACTACTTCGACCGTCAGAGAAAAATATATGATTAAAAAGATTTACGAATGAAGAAAACTAACTATTAATAATCCTTTGTCCTAAGAAAGCTGTATAATTTATTTTAAAGATTAGGAATTTTTAGGACAGAGGATTATCATTTGAAATTTCGAATTCAATATTTTTAATTTATCATCCTTTGTCCTTGAAATCTTTATTATTTATTTTAAAGATTAGGAATTTTAAGAAAAAAAGATCATGATTTGAAATTTAGAATTCAATAATTCCAATTGATAATCTTTCGTCCTTGAAATCAGTATTATTTACTTTAACGATTAGGAAGTTTATGGACAAAGGATCATCATTTCAAAATTATAATTCAATTTTTTTAATTTATCATCCTTTGTCCTTGAAATCTTTATTATTTATTTTAAAGATTAGGAATTTTAAGGACAAAGGATCTTCATTTGAAATTTCACTAATTTCATAACATTTTGTATGCACTTTTCAACGGGATTATGGAAAGAGTGGAAAGATAAATTGCTTTACTTCAAGTGTATGACAAATAATTTGCCAATCATTGCAAAATATTCCATAACTTCTGCAATACAAAAATTAAACCAATAGCAATTGATCCATATAAAAGATTGCATGCAAAAATGTAAATTAAATTACACCCATCTCAAGTGCATTTCTCAAATTTTGTTCAATGGATCATCCAGTAAAACCAGAAGCATGGTATTCAGGACAAAGGATTATAATTTGAAATTGTTCGTAATTGCATTAAATTAGACTTTATGGATTTCAGTGTGAGTATTGCTCCATACTCAGATTTAGTTACTATAACAAGTTATTTTGCAGCATTCATATATTTTTAACTACCAAAAATGTGCCAAGAGCCATTTCAGGTAAATCGATGTCAAGAAATAGAAATCCGTACAGAGAAAATAGAAAAAAATTCCCAGTGGTTTACAAGATGAATGAAAATTACATAAATTTTCCTTTTAAGGTGCCTTTAGGGTATACCTTTTCAGGTAAATCTTGGTCGGGGAATCGAAATCCGTTGAGAGAATTGGATTATTCCAAGTGGTTTCCAAGATACATAAAAATTCGATAAAATTTAATTTGTAGTTGCCTTTAGTAGTTGTATTCCTTTTCAAGTAAATCGTGGTCAAGGAATCGAATTCCGTTGAGAGATTAATAAAATTCAAAGTGGTTTCCAAGATACGAGAAAAATAAATAAATTTGCCTTCTAAGGTTCCTTTAGGGTACTCCTTTTCAGGTAAATCGAATTAGAAAAATTACCACTAATTTGTGTAAAACCAAGTGAATTAAATTGTAGCTAATGCACATGCGCAAATTGAGATAAAATCTATCAAAAAACCTTCAAGGTCATATGTCTTGCGCAAACTTTAAAAAATAATGTTTATATCCTCTATCTGAATGCATTCCTGCTTAATCCTTCCATTTAGGATTTTCATGTTGCCACAACTGCTAACAGTAACTGCTAAATCTTGAAGTTTCTTGTATGTGGTAAACAATAGTAATCAATTAAGGTTTATAGGCCAATTTTTCCACAAGCAATTATTTTATTAACAAAACAATTAGTCAAACGACGTTTCGGAAGCTTCCACTACCCTTATCAAGTTTTACATAATTTACTAGAACAAAGAAAATGTTTTTTGTCATTATACATGAAAAGAAATTAAGAAGGAATCTCATTTTTAAAATAAATATATTATCAAAATTGCAGAAAAGGCCATACTTATATTAAAACCATTAATTTTTGGAAATCTAACCTCTAAATTTTATCTCTATATTTATTTTTTCTATTTTTTTAAAAAAATTGAAAGTTTTAATAATTATAATTTTATATTAAAAGTTTCTTTTTTTTAAATTAATAGATAGTAAAAATACATGATGATGAAGAAAATCCAACATCATGCTGTGATGTTTTTAATTGGACTGACGATTTTAGGTATGCTCGATAAAGTATAAATCTCCATTACCAAATCAATTGAAATTATTCAAAAAAAAACCCTGATATATATTATTCAATTTATCAATGTCTGTTTTAAAATTTACCGGATTTTTTTCTTTTGCTATGTAAATCATTTCAAGAAATTTTCTATTAAAGTAAATTTGCTCAGTTTTCAGAATTGATATTTTGCTAAAATCAAAACTATGTTTATTGTCAAACGCGTGTGTGGCTAATGATGTATTAGTTTTTTTTTTTTTTCTATTTACATCTTGAGCATGTTCACGCATCCAAGAGTCATTGCAAGTAGAACAACTTTAGTGGCATTGATGCAATCCAAGAAAGTGTTAGAAATAGATTGCCTCGTCGGTTTTATGACCTCCTCGCGATGACACGTAACGTTTTCCGTAACTTTTAAACTACCATGACGACCTCTAAAACAGCCCCCTCTTCTAACTTTCAACAGTTGTTGTCACCCACCCTTAGCATGCCCTGCTCCTTTGCCTTGATTACTAATACGAAAAGCTTCACTTTTATTCTTGCTTAGAAAATTACTAAAATCTTCTTTTGTGAATTTAAACTCCGCAATATTCTTTGCTGGACTTTTTTCCGTATCAAATCTTTTATCTTGCTTTTTATCAATAGATAATAATTCTACAAAATCTTCTTTAATTCTACTTGATGATATTGTTTTGGGGAATTTGAAGTCTTGATCAGTGATTCTAAAGATTTGGTATCATTTCTGACTTCCCTATTGCGGTTAGTTGCTGCAATTGTTACATACTCTTTTAAGGTACTCTTATTATCTTTGCACTCCCAACGTTCTGCCGTTCAAAAAGATAAAAGTGTATCAGCTTTTTCTTCATGATTTCGCATATTATCACGATCTTGCCAACTTCTCTCAGTTTTAGGCTTTGACGGAATTATATGACCTAACAATTTCTGAGAAAATGTTTTATTCAAATTTCCATTATCATAAGCCTCATAGACGTTTAGAAGAAATTTCTGATGTTAAAATGTTTTATCTACCCCTTTACCTAGTTCATAATTATCTAAATTTTCTAAAGTTTGAAAACGACCATTAATGTGCAAGTAACCTGCATATTTTTGAGCATTGTCAGAATCAAGAGTGGATATACCTTGAGTATCTAACGTCACCGTATTTAATGCATTCTCACGTAAATTAGTAAGAGTGTCTTTATCAGTTTCCGTATATTGAAAATGCCCGCCAACCTGAGCCAAAGCTTTATATACTACATCCATTACAAATTTTATTACATCACTTGGACTAGTAAAATCTTTGGCACTGTATATAGCAATATTTGTTGAATCATACATATCATTACCAAAAGCAGGAGCCATAATTCTAACTTGTTTTCTTGCTAGGGTGACATTCTCAAAACCCTCTAGTTCTTCAGCATAATAATCCACTTTACTTTCATTTTCGGGAAAATACCCCATAGGAACATTGTCTCTATATCCCCCATCGACATATTCGACACCATCAATTGTTACAGGTTGAAAAACTATCGGAATTGAAGCAGAAGCACGACAAGCTAAAGGAATTTCAACATCAGGAGTATTTTCAGCAATAAAAATTTGCAGCGTACCATTATCCCGCCTTACCGCAGTAATTAATAGGTGTTTAAATTGCTCTGAGTACACAAGTTTTAAAAGAGCTAAATCCTTAAAAAGAATTTTTCCTCCAGTATGAAATTTTTCGGCTAATTCATTAAATTCTTTCCCATTGGAATCTATTAAAGTTTGAATTTTGTCAAATTGCTTATTTAGCTCTTGTTTCTGAGAGTCTAGCCCTTGAATATTTTCATTTATATCCGTAATCTGCTTACTATTATCACCGTCTTGTTGTTTTAATTGTTCAATTGAGCTTAAAAAATTTTGCTTTTTTTCTCTAACTTTTCTTGCTCTTGTGCAATCCTATCATGACTTGCCTGACAAAGTTCTACAAAGTTTTTGCCCTTTAAGAAATTAGAGACCCCTTTTCTGATTGTACTATCTAAAAGATCATATAATGGAGTACCATCCTTGTCAATCTGCACCGGACCAACAGAAATTCCTTGTGCACCAAGTAAAGATTTGAAGTTGGTCTTTTTTGAAATGGTTTCAAATTCTGCAGGCGATATACCACATGCAACAACTGAAGCAGTTATAGCCCCTGCAGATGATCCTGCAACGGCTTTAACCCCTCCAACCGTTCCAGATTCCGCTAAAGCTTCGTAAACTCTGGAATATATAGCCACCTTGGCTCCACCACCACTAAAAACCAAATACTAAAAAAGAGTTTCTTGCCTTTCTTGCATTTCTTTTTGTAACTTACTCATAATTTTCACTCAACATTTAATTTGTATGGATAAAGTAATTAAATTAACAAAAGTGAGCATTCACAGTTTTTTTTTTTCTATTTTCTTAGATGGATAAGAAATCCGCTCTCCAAGCGTCATTACGAGCGAACGTACGTGAGCGTGGCAATCCATAAAGCTTGTTAAATGGATTGCTTCATCGGCTCATGCCTCCTCACAATGACGTCTTGTACTTTAACTTTTTTTCCGTAAACACTCACTAACAAAAAGCTGTTATCCCTACAAAGTTTGTAGTAATTTTATCCACTCTATTTTACTATAACATCATATAGGGTCTTACCTGCAATTTGATCTACCAATGTTGTTGAGTGAACATCATCAAAGAACACATAGTCAGAAATCTTGCAAGCATCAAATGGAACAATATAGCTTGCTTTTAACTCCCCTGCTAATACTAATTCCACTGAAGCCATAGCACCCTGCTTAATAGGCATATCTAAAACACAAGCCTTAGAATAATTCTTCCCATTCTTCTTATAATCAGCAATTACATTCTGTAATGCATTATTTATATCAAATAGTCTTATACCAACTGTTGGATATATTTTTCTTAAATTCTCTATTTGATCATTTAACATTTTAGTAAACTCCTGTGTTAATTTTGTGGCCCATGCTTGTGCCTTGGTATTGATAACAGCAGGGATTAAGCCAATATCTGGTACATTACTAACAACTACATGCTTGACGTTTCTTTTTGCTAAAATATTAATAGCATTAAATATCTCAGTAACACTCTCATTAACTATTCCAATGGGATCTTTATCAAGCAGAGCTGCTTTAACATCACTCCCACCAATTATAATTATGAACAAATCGTTTACACCAATATCTGGATGATGTTCAATAATGGCATTAAGTTGATTTTTTAACTGAAATTGATTGAACAACAAAGTATATGGCAAATCATTACCAACAGATGCTCTAGCCGATGAAACGGCATAATTAGTGCCAATTTGGTTATACGAAGCGTCAGATACACTTTTTAAACGTTTTTTTTTTGCAAAATATCTACAAGTGCTATGGATGACTTCTTGGATTGTTGTGTTAGAATCCAGTGTTTAAATTCCGGTGTTATGGTAAAACTCCAGCCTGCTGTTATTGATAATCCCAAACTTGCGGTTGCATATTCAACGATTAACGGACCATTACTAAATGATCTTTCTTTATAGAATGACAAAGAGAAATAGACTGTCTCTCAGTCCACTTCAATTTTGGGAATTTCTGTTTCATAGAGTGTTTAACACAGTGTTTAAGGATCCAACAGAAGCCCCGGTGTCAGACCAGCTATCTCCCATGATATACACTGCTCTATATTGACTATTTATATGAGGTGGAGATGTGGTATTCGTTTCTTTTAACAACGGCTTTGGCGAAACATTTTTGCAGCTACCCTGTTGAAAATTCCTGTACAGGAACACACATAGGATCCTGCTTCGAGATCCTGCACAAGTTCCTGTTAAAGTTCATGTGTAGGTTCTCACATGGGTTCCTTAGGAGAAGGATCCTTGGAGGAACTTGCGCAAGTTCTCGCGAAGGATCCTATGTTGTATAAAACAAAACAATAAAGGATCACACGAAGTTTCCTATGTGTGTTCCCATTTAAACAATCCATTGCGTAAGACCTTTGTGGGATCCTATTCAAGATCTTGAATGTGTTCCTGTACAGGTTCCCACACGCACTAACTACTTAAAAGCCCTCGTAGGATCTTATTCAGGATCTTGATTGTGTTCCTACACAGGTTCCCATACCTTTACTTGAAAAACCCTTGAGGGATCCTATTCAGGATCTGGAGTGTGTTCCTGTACAGGTTCCCATACGTACTACCCTCTACTTAAAAACCCTCGTGAGATCCTATTCAGGATCTAGAATGTGTTCCTGTACAGGTTCCCATACCTTTACATAAAAAACCTTTAAGGGATCCTATTCAGGATCTTGAGTGTGTTCCTTTACAGGTTGCCACACGCACTAACTGTACTTAAAATCCCTCGTAGGATCTTATTCAAGATCTTGATTGTGTTCCTATACAGGTTCCCATACCTTTACTTGAAAAACCCTTGAGGGATCCTATTCAGGATCTGGAGTGTGTTCCTGTACAGGTTCCCAAATGTATTACCCTCTACTTAAAAACCCTCGTGAGATCCTATTCAGGATCTAGAGTGTGTTCCTGTACAGGTTCCCATACGTACTACCCTCTACTTACTCTTGTGGGATTCTATTCAGGATCTTGAGTGTATTAACTATTATAAAAAGACTTAATTAATACTAATAATTTAATTTTTAAAAATAACTGACTGTTTTCTTCATCAATCTAACATTAAATGCACATGGAAAGATACAAGTTTTTCCTAATTTTACAAATGTTTAAGCTTTTTGTAAAAATATAAATTAGCGACTAATGCATTAAAATTTTATATTTGCTTAAGCAAATAATCATGCAATAAATGTCGAAAAAATACAATCGCAGTTATCAATATTATATATACATATATGTGACCTGGACAGTTAAAAGGGTTGTGGGAATATTACACAAAAATTTTGCTCTATACAAAAATTTTTATGTGTAATATTCCCACAATGTCACTGTAATATTACCACAATATCACCTTGAGGCGGACATTTCAATATCACGTCAATATCACTAGAGATGTTCTTACCAATGCAATAAATCGTGCATTTTTTGCTTTATTACTTTTTTTTACAAGTGCGCTTCAAAGAAGGACTTCATCGTTAAAAAAACGTAAAAATTTTCAGTAGAAAAGAAGTAGAAAAAAATTGATCAGATCTGCTTGAAACTCATTACTCGGAGGTTTTTGGGGTCGTTGATTACGAATCTGGAATATGATTTTTAAAATTTAAAATGGCGGATACAATATGGCACCAAAAATTGTGAGAATCATATGCATTCGCTGAAAACATATTGAAAGTTCATTACATTTGCTTGAAACTTGATACTCGGGGAATTTTGGGGTCGTTGATTATGAAAATTGTTTTAAATGTATAAAATTAAAAATGACGGATCCAATATGGATTACAAAGTTTAAAAATTATCCTGATTTGCTTGAAATTCGTTACTCGGGCTTTTTGGGGTCACTGATTACCAATTTAGACATCAGATTTTCAAAATTCAAAATGACGGATATATTATGGCGCTCAAAAAAGTGAGAATTAAATGAATTTATTTGAAACTCGTTACGAATTTTCAAAACTTAAAATAGCGGATCCAATTTCGCAAAAAATCTGTCTCAACAGTTTTGGAATTCAATAAAAGTATACGCTCTTTTTATCAATAAAGAAATGAATTTCGATCAAATCAAATTAATTTCTTCATCTTAGATGCCATATTTGATCCGCCATTTCGAATTTTGAAAATGTAATGCTAGAATCGTAATCAGCGACCCCAAAACACCCGGGTCATGAGTTTCAAGCAAATCTGATCAATTTTAAAATTTTGTCTGTCATATTGCATCCGCCATTTTGAATTTTATAAATCAGACACCATATCCGTAATCAGCGACACCAAAAACCCCCGAGCAACGTGTTTCAAGCAAATGTGATGAACTTTAAATATGTTTCAACCGAATTAATTTGATCTTTAAAATTTTTGGGTGCTATATAACTTCAAAGTCGTTTTTCTTGAAAACTTAATTTCGGACATAAGGTCCTTTTTAACAGTCCAGGTCACATATACATATAACTTTATACATTAAAGATATCAATGCAGTTAGATAGTTATACAAATACTCTCTAAATATAAATTAGTCAAATATAACTAATTTAACAGTAAAAAGTCAGTCACTGATTCAATTAGTCAAATATAACTAATTATTAGTAAAAAATAACTAATTTATTAGTCAAATAAGACTAATTCATTACTCAAAAAAGAACTCATCCAATTAGTTATGTTTTAACTAATAAATTTGTTATATTTGAGTAATAAATTGGCTATTTTTCACTAATAATTAGTTATATTTGACTAATTGAATCAGTGACTGACTTTTTCTACTGTATTAGTTATATTTGACTAATTCAGATTTAGAGATTAGCAAAAAAATTATATTGAAAATCAGCTTTCTTGATTTCATTCCTTTCGCATATAGAAAATACTTAATGATTTCATGCGTGTTCCTATTTTTACAAGTTTATACTTGTTTATACATACCTGATAAATAATAAATATTGGAGGTGCGATTCAAATTCATTTTGAATTTTAGCAAGAATAACAACAGTAATAAGAAAATACAAACTTGTTTATTATTAAATTACATTATAAGTATTAACAAAAGCTTATACATACTTATTCTTTAATAAATATATTTGAATTTACTTTGGAAAAATGCTATTGCCAAATAAGGAACATGAAGAATAAAAAATTTAGAGCATGTTTCTATTTTTACATTGTTAAGGAAAATTTAAAACATCATTCAACTGTAGATCATACTTTATTTATTTAAAAATTAAAATAGTTTTTAAATAATAATTAAATAACTTTTGAACGAACTGTCGAAAATCAATTACTTAAATACTAAAGTGATATTACTTGTGTTTTCATAAAGATTCAAAGAGAGTTTTTTGTGATGGATAGATTTTGACTTGTCATTTTAATAATAACAAACGTAAATTTTCGAAAACGTGTGGCATTTTTACTGACATGATAATATTGCGCTCACATCCCTTTCCTGCGTGATCAACGTGATCATGTGGCAGTTGATGTCACTGAGCAAACAGTTTCGAAAATTTACGTTTGTTTTTATTAAAATATCAAGTCAAAATCTGTCTATCACAAAAAACCTCTTTTTGAATCTTTATGAAAACACAAGTAATATCATTAAAGTATTTGAGTAATTGATTTTCGACAGTTCGTTCAAAAGTTATGTAATTATTATTTAAAAACTATTTTAATTTTTAAATAAATAAAACATGATCTACAGTTGAATGCTGTTTTAAATTTTCCTGAACAATTTAAAGAAAGAACCTGCTTCTAAAGAAAATGCTAATAAATATTTTTAGCTAATATTTAAGATAAATAATAATTAGTATTACTATCAACGTAACGTTAATGATGCTGGTTTCATTATACATCAACTTTTAAAAATATAAACGAACACGATATATAAATACTGACTGATCACGCGATGAATAAAACGAAAATTCTTTAAGAATCTTTGCTGGCAGACCCTGAAAGAAAAAAAATATTGTTTAAAATCCTGCTTTAAAAATATGATGAAGTTTTAAGTTATTTTTAAAAAATATGACGATCTTCGAATCAAAAATCGGCATGACAAAATAACTTCCTCTAAATAGAAGCAAAATGTTTAAGGGGTCATCCATAAATAACGTTGCGCTCTAGGGGGAGGGGGGGTCTGAAAAATGCAACATCCTATGTTAAATTTTAATTTTTACAATGTAAAAAGTGCAACATAGGGGAGGGTAGGGGTCTAAATACGTCTAAAT
>WNHD01000836.1:0-24247 GCA_011057455.1 Ganaspis sp. Gsp50
AAGCTGATTATTTTACTGTTTGAAGTCTAGTTTTAAAGGTAATTTTTTTAAAGAATAGCAATTTCGTGTACAAATGAAAATATTCTTTGATTTAAATTCGATTCAAGTAATTTAATAATTTCCTACATAATGCTAGCGCGCCTTAGCGCGCGAATAATTTGCTAGTATTAAATATTTTACAAAAATTACCCTAGTTTTTGAAGCTGTGTGGGGAACAATAATAGGAGCTTCAAGTTGAGAAGTTAGGACCTCTCCTCTCGTTCCAATCGAAAATACTGTTCCCCTGTGTTTTAATGAAGTTTTATGGAAAATTCCTCTACCTGCCGTGTCCTCGAAACCCATCAAATCATCCTTTGATGCACCCTCTTCAAACTGAAATTGAAACGAAATTAATTACAAGCAAACTTAGCATACAAAATATGCATTTTATCATTTTAATATGCATACAAAATATGCAATAAAATCCGTTTCGCACTTTCAAAAGTGCAAATTAAAAAAAAAACTGAACATTAGTTGCAAATTATTTAAAAATAAAAGAAAATTACTTACTTGCAGCTTCATCAGCCTTGATGAATAAGATTTAAAATAGGAGTAATAGATTTTACCCATTGTGTCCACATACTCTCCACAAATTTCCTCGGCTACGTTTCTTTCATTAGAGAGAACAAATTCAAAGAAGAATTTGTATTTTAGCATATTATTTTGAGGTACTTGATAATTTGTCATGGGTTTTCTAAATTTGTAAACCTGTTCTAAAAGATAAGTTCTAATTTTGGTCATCGCTTTTACTTTCAGCTTTTCTAAAATATCTTTTACGTCTAAACAAGATTTGGCTTCCTTAAAACTTTGCTCCTTGACAAAGTTTATTTTGTGATTAAGATTTTTAAGTTGTTCTAAAAATTCCGCTTCCGTTACAGGAGAATCCATAATCCCTCTGTAAAAAATACAGAAAGTTTATACAAAAATGAACAAAGACAGGAGAAGATTCAAGCAAAAAACTTTCTTTATGAGAAGAAATTACTAAAAGTAGGTAAATTTTTAGAGGCGTCTGGTAAAATCTTACGCAATGAGAGCCTCAGAGACAGTCATATCTTCAATAAATTGACTAAGTGGTCCACGAATTCTTTGCCGATTTGATAAATGTTGACTCATAGCGATAGATTTGCGTTGTAAATATAAAATTTCAGAACTTATACTTCCTAGATCCGATTGAAAGCCTAAAAGCATGGATTCCATTGTCTGAAAATATTTACAAAATTATTTTAATTTTATACAATGAATTTTTAAATTTAATTATTTTAATTAAATTTAATTTTAAATTTACAATTTTTGTGAATGCTATTAAATGAAAAATTATTGAAATATAATTTTACTAATTATATTTTTAACTTTGGTCACTTATTATTATGATTTTTAAATTGAAAGTTAACTCATATGTTAATAAGTCTGAAAAATACTTTCACTTGTTTAGGTTATGTCATTAAGTATAAAACGAATGAAAAAAAAATCTGATAAATAGAAGAATATGATTCTCTAATAAATATGTACAACATTTTTATTAATACTTAAACAACAAATATATGTTATTTTTTGGTCACTTTATAAATAATAAACAAAACCTAACCTCTAAAATGTTATCACATGCTGTAATTTGATTATGAAGGCTTGCAATATTTTGGCTTTCTTTTATATAATCTTGAATTGATTTATTTTCCACTTCTTTGAGTTCTTTTTCAATTTGTCTGGAATACTGACGAAGATCTGTTCCAGTTTTGAGCACTTCCTGAACAACATCGTCCTCGAGATCTTGTGGTAATTGTGCCTCATTTTCATCGAAAATACCACTTTCCAACGACATTTTTAATAATTTAGAAACTGTTTTTGTATTGCTATTTTAGTTACTAATAACATGCACCACTGTTGCTGTAAAATATTAAAAAAACAACTGTAAACATTACTGAACAATAAGATTTGAAACGTCAAACTGACAGCTGTCAAATGCCATGCAGCAATGGTAGGTTTACGTGCGTTTACTAGTTTTTACGTAGTTTACAGGTAAATTACATTAATGTAAAATCTTGTAAATTACGTATAAGTCCCCCTCTCCTGTAAATTAAATGCATGGAAATTTTTTAGGTTAGGTAAACAACTACTTGTCAAATTACGAGGTGTAATTTACGTTCCAAACTCTGCTTTTAATACGTTTACAAGAAAATATTTATCAAATACGTTTTGTTGTAAAAGTTGTGCCATGTTGCATTGTTCTAAATACTTTTTCATACGCTCATGCTCAGTATTAAGTTTTATACATTGATTTTATTCTAACCAACCCCACTTTTAGTTAACAAAAAATCAATGAGTGAGTGAAGCAAAATGTCAAAATTGTTAATTAAATGTTGTTTATTAATAAATATCCTAAGAACCGTATTTTCAATCGAACTCTATGATAATTATGCAGGTAATATATTTTAAAATTTATTTGTTCTACTTAAGACATAACCTTGTCAATATGTTAAAGTTCCTTTTTTATCAGTTCTATATGCTCAATTGTTTTTGTTCTTTTATTCATTATTCATTTTTTGTTTAAATATTACTTCTTTTTTTTATTATTGTTAAGCATTAATTCCTAAAATTATAAATAATTCAAAATACATAAAAATTTGTAAAAATTCCAGATTTTTAACATATAAAATTAATTTTGTTTCAGATCCTGAAAGCACTCAAGATGACCGTTTATTACAATTATTGAACAATTATTTAGAAAAAAGTAGAGACTACAGAGCATTAGATAATGGTGAAAATTGGCAAGGACGTTGGTTTCCAGAAAAATCTTCTGATCCAACGCCATCTCCTAAGATTCCCCATAAAAATAATAATATCATTGATGGTCAACATAATTCAGAATCTGATGCCGAAAACTCGAAAGAATTTGAAAACTGGACAGGACGTTGGTTTCCAGAAAGACCTTCAGATCCAAAACCACCTCCTAAGATTCCCCATACATTAAAACCCCAAGATCATTCAAAAGTTCATTCTGAAGGCATGATTCCAATGGGCGTTAAATCTTCTCTATGTGACGATGGAAAGGTTTGTCTCAAAAATTATTATAGACAAAAATTAAGAAACAGATTTTAAGTTTAAGTAATCTATGGTGTTGCAGACAAATTTGACAGTCGACTGGGATCATTCTAAAACTAGTTACACTTGTTATGCTCATAAAATATGGCCAAATGTTAAAATTAATCCTCTATTGTACTGTGAACAAATACCAAAACATTATAGGGTAAGCATTGATTATAATTTGTATATAATTATAATTATTTAAACTACATTATAAAATACATTATTATTTAATATTATTATTTATAAAATTATAACATAAAATACATTATTATTTAATATTATTATTTAATATTATTATTTATGAAATTTTGTAGGCTATGCACAAATGTATGAGCGATGTAATCGAATATGATGATGAACTTCCTTTATAGTAAGTTTTCATTACAATTATATAATTAACACTTTTATTTACGAGTATCATAAATTTTAATTATTTTTTAGCAGAATAAATAACAATTGTAGCTTTATCACCAAGAGATTAAAAGAGTTCTAAGAATGAATAATTTAAGATTCGATTTCAGATTTGATTAAAGACTTGAAGAAATTAATTATTAAATGATTTAATATTGTATTAATTTTTATTGTACTATTTTAATATTTGCAAAAAAAATTAAATTTATTAAATTTAATTTTTTAAATAATATTAAATGTCGATTAAAAAATTGCAGAATTCTGAAAAAGATTAAATCTTGTAGAAGCATGCATTAAATCATTTTTTTAAAAGTGATTTATTCGTCAATTAAACATTTTGAATTATTTTTAGTGGAACACATAGACCAATTTGGCCTGTTTATGGAGAATATGAATTTTTACCTAAACAGAGGTGGCTTCACAGTTTAGAGGTAGTTATTTTAATTTTCATACATTTTAAAATTAAAATTTAATGTTACAATATGTGTAAAAATCAATATATATTCAGCACGGAGCTGTTGTGATGCTTTACCATCCTTGTGCACATCCAATGGAAGTAAAAATCTTGAAACAACTAGTCACTGGATGTATTAGACGACACATAATATCTCCTTCATATTCATTGTCCTATGAAAGGGTAAGAAATACCTGAATACTCTTTAATACTCCAATTCTTACATTTAAGAATGAAAAGAGAAACTTCCTCTTAAAAAGCGGAAGTTTTTTAATAAGAAAAAAATAATAATTAAAATAAAGAATTTAATAATAAATATACATAAATAATTTTTATACCATAAATAAATAAAATAGATAATAAATCAGATACAATATTAAATTTATAAATCAATCAATGTAATTTAATTTCAATTTAAATAATCAAATTATTAAAATTAATTGTATTTTTAAATTAGCCTTTCGCTTTGTTAACCTGGGGATGCCGGCTGACGATGTCCTACATTGATCCAGAAATAGTGCAGAATTATATTTCACAATACGCCCTTAAAGGTCCAGAAGATATCGAAGCTGATGGTGATTTTGATGACGTTCTTTTAAAAAAGGCAAAAATAGTCTCCGACTTGCAAGATTCGGTCCTTTGTCCCAAATTTAAGAATCAATTTTCATCAAAAGTATTTTAAGTTATTTGTGACGAACACGACATTTTTTCTAAAAAAACATTTAGGTACCAGTACCTGCTTTTTTTTAATTCCAAAGTTTATTAATATCTGTATGCATTGTCTAATCGCAGTTTTTAAAAATCAACATTGGTTAAGAATTCTATATTGTCCACTTTCTTTAATGAGGACATAAAGGAAGTATTTTATTCTGTTTCTAATCGACTTTTCCAATTTTTAAAGAAAATTATCTAAATTGTCAAACTTGTTTTATAGTTGTAGAATTAATTTTTATAAATATTTATTGTTTGTAAAATATTACGATCATAAATATTTATTATTGAGGGCATTTATCGAAGTAACTTTTCCTTTAATTCTGTTGAATTCTGTTGAAGTCTTTTTTGGTGAATTTTAAAATGTAGTTTTCGACAACATTACTTTTACACATTTTTAACTTTAGTTTAATATGTAATCTTCTGGGATTAAATCGATGTTCGAAACTTGTGGATGATTTTTAAGTTTGTTGATTTCTATAAAAATATTTTATGTTGATAGAATATCGATTCAATCCTTTTTACGTTTAGTTTGTAAATAGTTTTTCCCGTGCTGTGATCATGTTTCGTTAAAAAAGTAAATTTATGTATATTCGTATCCGAACTTAAAAAATATATGTAAAAAGTGAATAAATGTGGTGAAGCAAACTTTATTTTTCTAATTGTAATTGGTTTATTAATTAATTGGTAATTTGGTTTAATTTTAATGATTTTAATTTGGTTTAATTCTAATTTGATTTAATTTAATTTTAATACTACTTCAATTTTCGATTTGCCTACTAACAAAATGTTAAATCATATTTTAAAACTTTCAGTCCCTGTTAAATCTACCAAAAACCAAACTCTTTTAATTTTGCTTCATAGGGAAGCATTGTTTATTTATTTTCCACTTTCTATATTTTTAAATTAAAATTCCAAATTTTAAAAACAATGTTGAATTGTAAGTAATAATTAAACATTTTCAAGCATTGAAAAAATAATGTTTGTCTTTCTATTATCCATCTAAACAATCTTTGATTTTTAAAAAAATTATTTACTTGATGCAGATAAAATTATTTAAATAATTGCTAATTGTGTAAATAAATAATTGCTAATTGTGTAAATAAATAATTGTATATTATATTACATAATCTATATTGTATTCATATATTATATTATTTTCAAAATAGAAATCCTTTTGATTGTTGAATAAACTTTTCCAACGTCGAGTACTATTTTAATCACGGAAAATTAAAAAAATGAAAAAAAGTGAAATGAAAGAGTGAGTAGAGAATAAATCAGAAAACGTTCAAAGGAAGTTGTTCAGAAGTTTACTTTTCTAATCTTAAAATGTACATTTTACAGCAGTACTTTAATTAAAATGAGATAAACACTGGAATCTCATATCGATCCCTTAAAACGAGAGTGTATTGACTAAACTTGTCTCGCTTTTTTAACTGTTTTTTTTTTCACACTTTGGTTTTGAGGGTGCGATACTCGTCGACTTCATCATGGGACTGCGGTGTAATTATAAATTTAAATTTTAATAGAAGCTACATATTCGAGAGAGATTTATTATTTATTGTCTACGTCGTTCTAGAAATTAATGAACGTGTATTTACAAGTTGAAATTAAGTGAATATCCTCTTCAATCGTTTACGTTACTTTTTTTTCCTAAAACCTCCTCAGGTTTTAAAGTGATTATTGACTCTTAGATCGATCTCGCAGTCCCATAGAAGGTACAATTATATAATTATAATTTTTCATTTGTTACTCTTTTATTTTTTTTAAAGTGTCCCTTGAAGTTTTCGCCATAAAAAATGTCTAGTAAATCTAAACACAAAACTTTCGGTTCATTTGACTTTTTTTTTTACAAAAAGAAGAAAAAGAAAATCTAGAAAATCGTCTGATTTTCTAATTAAATTAAATCGAAAGCCAGAAATGGAATATCAATCAATTCATTCATTCTCGATTTTTTTAGCTGCTTCTTTTAATAACTGGAGAACATTTGCTCTACGATTTGAAGAGAGAAATTTACAGTCTAAAATTCACGACACTGGAAGCTCCTCAATTGTTTCATTTTATTTCACTGATATGAATCGTCATTTTTGAATCTATCAAAAAGATGATGCTTATTATTTCATCAAAATTTCTTAATACTAACATGTACATTCGAGGACAAATTGAAATTTATTCGTAAGTGCATCTTTCATTATTTTTTAATTATTTTGTGCTTTTTGTATATAGGTGTCCGGTGAGGATAGTTAAAAAACGTTAAAATTGGTTTTAAAGTTTTCTTGAAAATCACATCGAAAGATACAGAGTAACGCTGAACTTTTTTTTTAGCTAAGCGAGACAAAAGCTTCTACCATATATATATATTATAATAATTTTTTTTTAGCATCTAGTCTAAAATTCGTTAAAAGAACACTGCCTTGGTTTCATATTTACATGTATAGTGCAATCGCTGACTTAACTAGAAAATCCTCAATTTATATTTGATTTCGAGGACTTGGTAAATAATACTACTATTTTGTAATTATTATAAGACTTTAAATGATTTCTCTTTCACACAAAAATAATTATCACCTTCATTACAAATTCCATACGAATTCTATAAAACGTATTCTCAATTTTCTCCACAATATTTGTTTCCTTTTTTGCAATTCTTCGTTTCGTCTTTGACAAACTATAAAAAAATACTCAACATTTTTGAAAAAAAAGTTTTTAGAGATTCGGCTCTTCCATTTTTCAAAATCTTTCATTCTCAAATTTGTTAATTTCTCCTATTTTCGACTTTCTATTCTTTCCTTTCAGATTTGTTAATTTTATTTTAAATCTAGTCGGTCCAATTTCAGTAACCACGATCCAAATTTAATTTGTTTTATTTCTTTTTACAAATTACGTAATTCGTTACAAATTTAGTTATTTCATTTCAAAATTGAATTTATTTTGAACTGAATAATTTTGTATAATTTTGTTACAAATTGAAGTAAATTTTATTTTGTTATAAACTGAAGTAAATTTTATTTTGTTATAAACTGAAGTAAATTTTATTTTGTTACAAACTGAAGTAAATTTTATTTTATTATAAACTGAAGTAAATTTTATTTTGTTTAAATTTTATTTTGTTATAAACTGAAGTAAATTTTATTTTGTTATAAACTGAAGTTTCGTGTATGTAGCGATTTTATAAAAAATATTGGAAGAAATGATAATTTAAAAAGAATGCATAAAACGGAACGCATACGTAAGCAGAAAACACTGTTGATTTATTTAGTAATAGTAATCATCGATACAGTATCTTTATTTATATGAACTTCTATGAAATACCTACAATAAAAAGTATTCATATTTTTCATCCTTCCTCGTACTACAGTGTAGTGGTAATCTTTTTTAAAATTTTAATTTATTAATAATCTCACTTTGCCACATGAAAACCGAGGTATATCATGCGAACTTTTATGCTATCATTTAAATTGTCCTCTTGTTTTTTTTTTACATTTTTTTGAAAATTATGAATTAAGTTGATAGTGGAATTGACACTCATAAGGTTATTGAAGTAGCCTTTCGTAGTAATAATTGCACCGATGTGACACGGCTCATACACATTTCTGATGCCTCAATGTAGCACAGCTTTGTTTACAGTTTATCACACTCTTCATTATAATACAAACTCGAATAATAGTTTACAATGTCGTACCAGATTCTCATTTTTTAAACATTGGAATTCTTTTTATTTTAAAGAATTAAATATAATATTATTATTAATATTATTATTACGTGTACGTGAGGCAAATTAGAACGCCGAGGTTGATTGCTACGAACACTCGCCTCTTTGGCATTGCCTTTTATTTATCTTTTTCAATAATTTCTTATTTATTTTCACGTTCTTTCAACTTTCATAATCTCTTTTACAGGAAACACTTTCTCAAATTTTTGCCATTTCTTTAAAGATTTTTAATTTCAATCGAGATTTTTAATTTCAATCGAGATTTTTAATTTCAATCGAGATTTTTAATTTCAATCAAGATTTTTAATTCAATCAAGATCTTTAATCTCAATCAAGATTTCAAACAAGTGTTCAAAAATTTCAGTCAAGATTTCAAAATTAAAAGGATTAGTTTGCAGATTAGGATTATGTAGTTTCAAGATTTGCAATTATCAACATTTTTAAAAATTCGAATCAGTGTTTCCTAAAAATTCTCCAAGAGATGAAGAGTTTGTGCAAAGCATCAATGAAATGTTCACAGTTTTGAAAAGAATTAAAATAATTAGATTTTTTAGTTGAAAAGTCGTAAAAATTCAGACAGTTCGAAAACCTCTGAATAATTATTTCTCTATTAAACAATTATAATTTTTAACAATTACAGTATACTATAATTACTACTTGTAACAATTATAATCAACAATAATTACATGTGATTTGTAAACGCATTTTTACGACTTTTTTTGCATTTTCACGACTTCTTTGCATTTTCTGAATCTTCGCTAAAATCCAAATTGCATTTCGTCTCATTCTCGATTCAATTATTATAATTGCAAATTTCGCAATACATATTCAAATTATTGTACGCTACTCTTATTACACGGAAGTAGCTCAAGGCAAAAATATAAAGTAAAAAAAGTTGTAAACCCACACGTAGAGGTTGAAGTAAAAAATACGTAAAATTCA
Source organism: Ganaspis sp. Gsp50 (assembly GCA_011057455.1). Classification (NCBI taxonomy): domain Eukaryota; kingdom Metazoa; phylum Arthropoda; class Insecta; order Hymenoptera; family Figitidae; genus Ganaspis; species Ganaspis sp. Gsp50. Next base: position 9,354 of record WNHD01000836.1, read on the forward strand.
AATTCAAATGTAAAATAGAAACACGAATTTGAAAAATGAGAAATAAAATAAGAACAAATAATAACAAATAATAATAGTAAGAAACAAATAATAATAACAATAATTACATTAATCTTAATTAATAATATGAAACAAACAATCGAAATAATAAATATGAATAATAAGAATAAAGAAAGTAAATATTTGAAAAAAAGAAGAAGAGACGAGTTTAAAGATTGGAAAAGGCGATAAAAGTAATTATTTTAATTGTGTGTACATTTCAGTGACGCGAGGAGTCAGATAATCAGTTGGTTTTGATGAAATTGGAAAATCGATGGCAATTAAAAGCAATATCAACCTCAACAATTGCATCTTAGGCCAAACTCGTTAACACACAGTCGATTGTGCACAATGTAACGTTATTCGTAAACTTACATATCGATGAGAAATTAACTTTATCTCTCAATTCCTATCATGAGGACTTCTAAATTCTATTCTAAGATCTGAGATAAAAGCTATACTCTATGCCTCGCTAGACGCAGGAGCTAATGGAATTTTGACTAGAATCTTGGATCGCATGTCCTTTATTTTACCGAGTTCACCACTAGATTCTAAAATTAATTTTACTCAGAAAACAAAAAAGTATCGAATATTCAAACACGAATAATATATCATCGTATAATATATATAAATAATAATATACAGAGATAATGTAAATAATAATATGAATAATAATATGAATAATAATATAAATAATAATATAAATAATATAAATAATAATATAAATAATAATATAAATAATAATATAAATAATAATATGTATAATCGTCCTACTCTGAATATAACATTAACACACATTTTTCAATTTTACAACGGCGAATGCAATTTCTTTTCATTAAATAAAAATAATGCTTTATTCGTACAGTAAAGAATTCGAATCATTTGAGGCAAGTTTTTTTAAAATTCTTTTTTGCAAGTGGTGCTCTCGGTAACGGAATATCACGAACATAGTGCTAAAGAAGTAGTAATTGAGAAGTAATTTTAATTCGATCGCATTCAAAATTCTTCGTACTATAGGATTCAGCTTTAGATTATTGGAATTTCATCTTAGCCCGAAGTTGTCACGAGAGATAAATACATTATTACAGATAATAATACATGTATATCGAAGAGATCTGTAACGACACGTGACAAGGTGTCTAGAATTAAATGCTCGATTACGACTTAGATTGGTAACAAGAGAAGGAGAAGTTCAACTTTAGGTGCCCTTTGGTTAAAAATTGTCTTCACTTCTCGTCTCGATTCAAATTTCATTAACTTTCGAGCCAATTAAAACATTTTTCTAAATGCAAATAATCATAGATAAAAATAGCAACAATGAATCAACTCTATTTTGAATCAAGATTGAGAATTTAGAAATTTAAAAATTTATTAAAAAAAATTTAAATTAAATTTTTTTTTTAAATTTAAAAAAATAGTGAAGTGAATAGTAATTAAAATAAATAGTACTTAAGGTAAGTAGTACTCAAAATAAATAGTACTTAAGGTAAATAGTACTCAAAATAAATAGTACTTAAATTAAACAGCATTAAACAATATACATCACAATAAACATGTAGTAATACTACAGTAAATAATAAATATTGTAATTGACAAAAGTAAAAAAATATGGTGAAAAATAAACGAAAAATATTGTATTAAAAAATGCTAGGCTATTGAAATCTATAAGTAAACGGCCAAGTAGTAAAATATTGAAAGTTACGAAAGGAAGTAAATTTGTCCTTCCCCCTTTACACGATAAGTTATAAAATTTTCACATCTAAGAGAGTTTGGTACTTTTCCTGTTTATATCTTTCGTAGACATTTTTCAAAAGCATTTTAATGCCCTCAAATTGAATTTGATACAAACCAGACACTAAAATCATACGTTTCTCTTTCTTTTTCTTTTTTTTTAATATTTCTTATAGAATCTGACTAAAATTGTACGAAGAGCTTGAAACGCAAGAAATCCGAGTCCAACACTTTGGATTTAATGAATTGTAAAAACTAATCGGTTTTTAAATCCGCAAACTAGTCTAAAAGGATGGCTTTTATAAAATTGATAGTGAATGTTTTAATATTACTATGCAGTACAGTCTTCGCGAAGGAGTGTGGATTTTATGACAGTCTTTTCTATTAAAGTTAGGCACAATATTTCGTATAAGTATGATTGTTTCTACGTATGAGGCACGTAATATTTTTAACTGCTTTCAACGGTTCAAATTTCCAGTTCTATTTGTAAGTTTCAAATTTCGTTTAAAATTTGAAAATTGAATTTGATTTTTGAGTAATAATTGAATTAAATCTCTCACATATTCAAGTAGTGTATAATTAACTTCTACTACTGTGTAATAATAAGTATTAATAATAATAATAAGTATTAATAATAATAGTAATAATAATAAGTATTAATAATAATAGTAATAACAAGTATTAATAATAATAGTAATAATAAGTAATTAATTGTAAGTAATGAAGTGAATTATAAGTGAAGTAATTTCATATTAGATTAATTATATTAGAAGAGATATTATTTTAATAATCAAATTCACAATGAATTTCAAAAATAAAAAAGCAACCAAAAAGGTACAAAAAGTAAAAAAGAAATTCTTTCCACTTGATCTGACATTTCGAAACTGAAACCAAATTTCTTCTTCGACCTTTTTATCCCCTTTTTTCGTTATTTTATATCGTATGAAAAATTATAAAAATTATGAGTATGTAAAAGATTATTTATGTAACGTAATTAATAAAAAATGAATGTAAAAATAAATGCAAAATTGAATGTGAAAATGAATGTAAAACTGAATGTGAAAATGAATGTAAAACTGAATGTGAAAATGAATGTAAAACTGAATGTGAAAATGAATATAAAAATTCAAGTAACATGTGATAAACATTAAAATGGAACATTAATTCAGATGAGTAGAAATTGAATAATTGCTCAATTTTAATGTAATTTAATTTCAATTATTAATCAAAGAACAAATTTACTTTAGATCCAAAGTTTTTTTATTCGAAAATTAGATTCTTAGGGTCTATTAGAAAAAGTTTCGGTTTTGAAATAAGAAAACCATTTTTAGTTTTAATAGAAATAATTTTAACTTAAATCATTTTCGCTTCTGATTCATTTGATTATAACAGTTGCAATATATTCTAGGACTGTCACTGTGATTAGTAAATTGGTCAACCTACAAAGTTGGAACTCATAAAATATTCAGTTTCTCTCAAATTGTCATATTCTCAAATTATAGTTAACTAAACTGGTTACAATTGAAGACAAAGTGTCCGATTGTTCAAGTAAAAGTTAATTTTACAACAAATTTACATCTTCATTTGCTATTGGAGTTTCAAAGGGTTTAAAAATGAACCTCAATTTTGTGCAGGTTACAATAATTACTCTGGAATGTTCTAAAAATATTTTAAAATACTTTAGAATCTTGTAAATCTTTGTCTTTTTAATCTTTGTCTTTTTAATCTTTGTCGTTTTAATTTTTGTCATTTTAATCTTTATCGTTTTAATTTTTGTCATTTTAATCTTTGTCGTTTTAATTTTTGTCATTTTATTAATCTTTGTCGTTTTCATTTTTGCAATTTTAGACTCTTGTAAAATACTGCTAAATCTTCTGCAATACTTTTAGAATACGAATATTTAGATTATTCGAAAATATTTCAATTATTCAAATATTTCATACTCAATTTAGGACCGAAAATTATATTTTATTCTACTTTTCGTTAATTATATGCTTTTTACACAACTGCACAATTATGTCAACATTCTGTCAAAGAGCTTCAAATTAACTTTACAAGATCTGCACAAATTTTAAGACACATTTTCAATCAATTTAAATTCACAAAAGCAATTTGTTCTGAATTTGAAAGAACATATAAAATATGTTAACATAACAATATATTCCGAAATTCTATTATTAACATAAAGTTAATTGCAATTCTTCCATATTGAATCTTACAAATTAAAAAATAAGAATTACAAATTAAGAATTACAAATTAAGAATGAATAATTTGTACATAATTAAAAGAAAATTAAAAACTAAAGTAAAAATGTTAAAAGTGCAGGAAAACCTTCTCTTGAGGAAGCAAAAATAAATAAAACTGAAATAAAAATAAATAAAACTAAAATAAAAACAAATAAAACTAAAATAAAGATAAATAAAACTAAAATAAAAACAAATAAAACTAAAATAAAAATAAATAAAACTAAAATACAAATATGTATTTATAGATATAAATATGTACTTTAATATAAAGTAAATATTAAAATATAATAAGAAAATTAAAATACAATACAAAAACATAGCCTCTAAGAACGATACTTTCTTGGGACCAATTCACTGATCAAATAAGTACCTCGTAATATGAATAAAAAATCTAATAAAAGTTGGATTCGGTATTCTTGCGTTTCTGAAATCTCACCTCTCATCATAAAGTCATCCAGAATTAATAATAATATAAATAGCAACGTAACTATCTAGGCTAACAATTACATATACACTTTCTGTACAATGCAAGGTGATCTTAAAATATACATTTCTCGCATCGAGTGATCAGTGATTAATTACCAATGACGCATGATGCACGTCGCCGCCTTAATTTATATAATAATTAATTTCATTAATTTGAACAGTGTAACTCATAGTCTTCTGACACCGTATTTACCTCAACGTTTATATATAATATAGTCAACAAAACATTAACATTACGTAATCGCGTCACTTTTCTCTTGAATATCGACTATTAATTATATGTATAATATTTATATATGTATATGCATATTATCAGGATGATCATCAGGGATCAGCCTCCGTGTTTCATGCCGTCTAACTATACATCGTGAAGTACATTTACATCTCAGCGAGTCTTGAACGAGGTCCAGTGTTCAGTATCACTATGGCCAAAGTGTCAGAAAATGATTCCCCGTTCGAGGCTTTTATCTTTTTAAAATTAATTCTCATAACACCTATATTATGTAATATTTATTGCTGCAGCAAAATGCATCTCCCCCTTGGTATTTTATTCAACTCCGCAATTTCAGACAATCTTGACGAGATCTTCGCTCAATTTTTTTCACAATTTTTCACTAAATTTTAGCTACGGAGCGGATTGAAAATTTTCTAAAATTCGGAGACGTACGAAGGAGACTACGTGCAATTTGTAGATTGCTTGAATTTCGTTGCAGAAAATCCCTAATTCTTTTGTTGCAATTCACCCAATAAACAACTGTGAATGTCGCCTTGTTTAAGTCCAGCAATTCTTCAAAATAATCCCTCAGGCAATTTCAAGGCTGATTTTAAAATCGGTTCTAACATTTCAAAATCAATTGTAACATTTCCAAACCAACATTTTAAATCAATTTCGAATTTGGACTTTTGAATAAAAAATAAAACTACCACTAAAAACAATAACAATGTAAAATCGAAAATTACAAATGAAAATAAAAGAGAAAATTAAATAACTAGTTATAATATAGTTGTACTAAATATTAACAATTATTAAATTTCATTTAAGAACAACTTTTAGGCGAATTTACATAAAAAATTAATATCTTCTCGTTATTGATGAGAATCTAACAATGTAAGATGAAACAAAAGGCAAAAAAAGATTTACAAATTGCTGGAAATAAAAAAGAGCAGAGTCTCTATTAGTGTAATAAAGTGGGAGCGAGAGAATTTGGACCTAAACTATGCATATCATTATTGAATTTGACCATAGATCAAAGACTGGTCGCGATAAGCTACGCTCGATACAAAATATTTGTCAACAAAACTTCACTAACACTAGCCTAGTGTCTAGATGGGCTACGGTATATATATAATTTATAAGTATATGTAATTATGTATATGCACATGTATATTGTGAAATTTTTATGAGACTCTCTTGCAGGTGCAATGACCATTTTTTGAGTCGCTGTATAACGCAGCAGAAAATGACAATGTAAAATAATAAGTGTTACTGAATCATTAGATAGTAAGGCCGATGTCAATACAGGATTACGAGTGATGATGATGATGATGATGATGCTGATGATTTTAATAAGTGCGATGATAACGGTGATGAGATCCCGGCCTGACTTCTCTGCTGATGATGATAATAATTAAGACTACGTCCAAGTAAACTTTCGATCTCCAGATTCCCTGGCGATATGCGTCAACGTGTGCAGCTTCTCTTTGTCGAAAAAAGATACATGATCTCTCCAAAAAGCGAGTTTGATTCCGACATCTTCTCACCTTTCTAAAAAAAGCAATTCCTTTAGTTTTTATTCCAAATATTGAATATTTCAACAAATCTACATCATTGGATTCGAAATAAATTACTCAAGAGACCTTTTCTACCAAATATTGAATATTTCCAAAAATCTACATCATTGGATTAAAAATAAATTACTCAGAAACCTTTTATACCAAATATTGAATATTTCTAAAAATCTACATCATTGGATTAAAAATAAATTACTCAGAAACCTTTTATACCAAATATTGAATATTTCCAAAAATCTACATCATTGGGTTAAAAATAAATTACTCAAAATTAAATTACCTTTTATACCAAATATTGAAAATTTCCAAAAATCTACATCATTGGATTCAAAATAGATTACTCAGAAACTTTATCTCAAGGAGAAATCTTTTTTTAAATTTAATCTTTTTATTAATTTTTAATTCAATGATTTATAATAATTCGTTTCTTTAGAAAGATTCAATTAATAATAAAGAGATTCTTTATTCTAAAAAAGTTTTCCGAAAAATTGAACAAAATTTTATTGAATGTGTATTCAATTATTTCAAAATAATATTCTATATTTTATGACTATTTTGTTTTTTTGTTATGTTTTTATAAATTTTATTGTTATAAAATATTTTATTATATTGTTGAACATTTCTCAATATTGTTGAACATTTCTAAATATTGTTGAATATTTCTAAATATTGTTGAACATTTCCAAATATTGTTGAACATTTCTAAATATTGTTGAAAATTCGTTAAATTGTTGAAACTTCGTTAAATTGTTAAAAATTCTTTAACATTGTTAAAAATCCCATTAAATTGTTTTTACATTAATTTACTGCTTTTGTTAAAATAATTAAATAGTTTAAGAATACCGTTATTAATTTATAGTATTAACTAATAAAATATTACCTGATTTTAGGTGTTCACAGTCCAAAATATCCACCAATGGTGGTAGCCACGATAATGGCAAGAATGGTGAGGCAAATCAAGATCATGATCTTCTTCTGCTCTCAGCAACAAATCCACAACAAAATTTATTATAAATCACGAATAAACTGGTTTCAAATCTACTTCTTATTTCTACTCTAAATATTTACTGAGGTGTGCAGGTTGTGACTCCTTTTTAATGCTCTTTTCAAATTTTTAAACTAGACTCGAATGTTCTATGATCTCCTGCTTTTAAGCAATTTTACGATTTTATAAAATTTTTAATATATAAATTTTTCAATCATTACAACTTTATGCAATCATTATAGGACTTCTTTCAATCTTACGATTTCATAAGTTTAAAAAAAACGTTTGCTGAGCAGATTATAAAATATTTTTTAAGAGAAAAATGGAAACGCTTCTAAACGGAATAAACACATTTTCCAACCTAGGGAAATAATAGCAATTTCTAAGCAAGAAAACGAAAAAGATTCCTAAACAAGAAAATGAAAAAGATTCCTAAACAAGAAAATGAAAAAGATTCCTAAACAAGAAAATGAAAAAGATCCCTAAACAAGAAAATGAAAAAGATTCCTAAACAAGAAAATGAAAAAGATCCCTAAACAAGAAAATGAAAAAAAATCCTTAAACAAGAAAACGAAAAAAATCCCTGAACAAGAAAACGAAAAAGATCCCTAAACAAGAAAATCAAATGAATCCTAAACAAGAAAACAAAAAACATTCATAATCAAGAGAATGATAATAATTCTAAAGAAAATTTTCTAAATTAAATGCGTTTCTATACGAATAGAAAAGAAACTAAAGTTTTTGAGAAAACGAACTAAAGTTTTTGAGAAAAGGAACTAAAATTTTTGAGAAAACGAACTAAAGTTTTTGAGAAAATGAACTAAAGTTTTTGAGAAAACGAACTGAATTTTTTGAGAAAATGAATTAACAATAAATTCTAGAAACGAAATCTTAATAAATAACTAAAAATCTAAAACAGACATTTATTTACACAATTGGTATACATAGGTGATAGACTTGAAAAATCGTTGACTCGAGGACAATGAAAAAAAACATCTCGCTTAATAAATTATTTGCATCGACTATTCACATATTGCATAATTCAAAAAATAATATAAAATTCAATCGCCCTGGATAATCACATCACACCTTTCATATTTGATACATTTTCACAAAAATTCCCTCTTTCAAAATTAACATCCCAAACATCTTAAAACAGCAATATTTAAAATTCCAAATATCTTCAATTTTAAATAAAAATATCGAAAATCTAATTTAGAATATCCAAATAAGACAATAATAAATAATAAAACCCAAATTTCAATCCAGGTCATCAATGTCAATTTTGGGTATTTATTCACATTTTTAATTATTTTTAAGATAAATTTAAAATAAATAAATTTAAATTTATTAACGATAAATTTATACAAGAATATTCCTAATATTCTTAACTAGACGTTGAAATGACTGACAGGGCGATTGAAATAACCAAACACATATTTAGTCTTTAAAATTAAATTAATTAGCTATAATTTTTTTAAATTAATTTAATTGATAATGGCAAAATAGTCTGAGTTTTTAGTATAAAGCAATGAAGTTTTTTTGAGGGCAGAGATAAATAATTTTATTAACTGGTAAGGGGCGCGAAACTTCATCGCAATAAATTATAACACAGACTGGTTACGTACAAGGCAATAATATAAATACTTAAAAGAACGAGAAGGGCAATAAAGAAATGCAACGTCGACAGTGAAAATATTTTGGGGCAGCTTCGTATACTTACATGGAGTTAGAAAAAAAAGGTACAGAAGCACGACATCGAACTACGCTCAATATCCATACTTACTTGAAAAGTTTGACGTCTCTCAAATCGTCTTAGCAATCTTCTTTTTTGCCTAGAGCTTCCATTTTCCCCTGAATCATTAAATTTCGCAGCAATCGTATATATACTTCCTGAACGTAGTTTTTATTGTCTCGCTACCCTCTTCCATCTACTCCTAAATCTTCATCTCTTTACTCCCACTATCCTCTTCTTCATTTTACTGTCATCTTCTATAGACATTAATATCTTCCGTTCCATTGTTCCTTCCATTTTTTCACCTCTATTTTGTTTCTTATTCTTTCTCCTTATTTTTTCTTTTTCTTCTTTTCTTTTCTTTTCTCTTCTTTTCTCTTCTTTTCTCTTCTTTTCTCTTCTCTTCTTTTCCCTTCTCTTTTTTTCCCTTCTCTTTTCTCTTCTTTTTTTTCTCTTCTCTTCTTTTCACTTCTTTTCTTTTCTCTTCTTTTCTCTTTTCTTATTTTCTCTTCTTTTTTGTTTCCTCTTTTTCGTTTCTTCTTTATTAAACCACTCTTTCTTCCCCATTAATATTTTTCATTTATTCACTTTTATTTTTTCCTCCACTGCCTTTTTCCATTTTCTCTTTTTTATTTATTTCACAATTCTTATTAATCCTACTTTTTTTTTTACATATTTCTTCCTGTTTTCTTGTCTTTAGTGTCTTTCTTTTTAATTTACTCCTTCTCTTTTATTTAAATCTTTTCAATTATACTTCATGCTTATATAAATTGTCAAAACCTGGAAAGCTCGAATGATCTGAAAGCTTTCTCGCTCAATTTCCAGGTTTTTTCAAGAAAACCTGAATAATAGGAGTTTAACATCTTTGTCGTCACTATCCACTAATTTTTTGGGTGCTGATAATTATACGAAGAGTATTGCGAATTATTATAAAGGAAAGGGACGCTATTTATAATTATGTATAATATTTACAACGTTTTTCGGAAACTCTTCCATCTCTTACAATGCTTTCGAAGAGTCGATTACAAACCACGAAAAGTAGCATAACATCATATTTTTATACTTTAATAATCATATTTTTTACTCTCACTGAGATAAAAAATTCTCACAAGATCGAGATAAAATAATTCCATGATAATTACAAAACAGAGCTTCGCAAAACGTATAAATTTCTTGATAATTACAAGATTAAAATACGAACATTACTGTTAAAAAACAATTACATTTTCTCCAAATCTCTTTCTTTTTTACTCTAGTTTTCGAAAAAGAAGTCTTCAAGTTTACAAAAAATATTTGTTTCTCGAGTTTGAAAGTTTTCGATAAACTACAATGTATTAATTGTAATTTATTTTTTGCATTCCTTTTTGAAGACTCATAATTCATATTTAATCTTGAAATTAAATCAAATCTATCTGAAAATTAATCAAATTAATCTTCCGTTTTTTTTCTCTGGGATTTTAAAATTACTTCCACCTCAGCAATATTTGTCCTTTTAAAAAAAATTCAAATTGCGAATGTTAATATTGCACCAAATTTTGCTGAAGCAGATTATATTGCTTCAGGTGACAAATAAACGGAATGTGGAAAAAGATCCAGTCTAAGTTTCCTTCCAGTCACCTTTCACGATTTTCTACTTATTAAAAAAGAATTATAATTTCTACAACACTTAGACTCGATAACGATATTTTCTCTGTTTTTTCGACTCTGCAAGATCGGAATTACGATCTTACAGAGTGCGAGCATTCTTCTAACATATAAATAATATATGTACATAAAGTAGCCTCCAGAGATATTCTTCTATGCCCATTTTGTCTTCAACTTATAATAACAATAACGTGGTATTAATAGTGCGGAAAAATACTGTTACGCATTAAAATACAAATTGCGTGATTTGAAGTGTATCTTGACTTAGAGCTTGACATTAAAATGCATTTTCAAAATGCAGGCCAGTTTCTCACATTTCTTCGGAATCTTTAAAATTTCATTTCATTTCAAAATTAGAAAAAAATCTCTCTGCCTGATAATCAGTTCACTTTGCCACGGGAGAAAATTCATTCAACAAACGATTCTTTACTTGTTTAGATTCTTTTTTTTCTTTTGCTTTTATTCTTTCTTTTACTTTTATCCTTTCCTTTACTTTTACCATTTTTTTACTTTTATCCTTTCCTTTACTTTTACCATTTCTTTTACTTTTATTCTTTCTTTTACTTTTACCATTTCTTTTACTTTTATCCTTTCTTTTACTTTTACCATTTCTTTTACTTTTATCCTTTCCTTTACTTTTACCATTTCTTTTACTTTTATTCTTTCTTTTACTTTTACCTATTCTTTTACAATTACCTTTTTTACTATTAACCTTTCTTTCTTTCTTTCTTTCTTTCTTTCTATATTTTTCTCTTTTTCTTCCTTCGTATGAATTAATTTCATTGAATTTTTCAGACTCGTGACTAGAAAAATAATTAATAAGATTCATATTTATGACTAGAAGAATAATTATAAAGATTCATATTTAAAGCTTTGCGAATTTATAATAAAAATAAGTGAAATGGATGATTTAGATTAATTGTCAGTTGCAAATGAGAACTAGATGTCTAAATATTTTATTAGAGAACTATAATAATTTGAAACAATGTTCTACATTCTGTAGCATTTCTCATGTGCCTCAAACAATTTGAATTCAATCTTATCTTAATGAGTATTATACCTTTTTTCAAAGACTACGAAATTCTACACAAGATTGCAAATAAGTTTACAATTAAGCCTAAAATTTAAATTAATTAAATTCGTAATATTTAAAAAGAATTATTAAGAGTTACTTTTAACATTAAATATAACATTAAGAGTTACTTTTACATTTGCAAGTACCAAATTTTCTACATTTGTAAGCGATTCAACCTTAAATAATATGAATATATTAATATTATAATTACATAATATATTAATATTATAATTACATAATATATTAATATTACAATTACATAATATACATAATATTAATATATTAATATCATTCATTAATTATTAATATATCAATACTTAACATTTTTAGCCCATAAATATGAATCTTCAAATTAAAAACGCAAATCGAATAAAGAATGGAAAAATAATTTTTTATATAAAGCAGAAAATCCATGAAATTCAATTCATTTTCAAAAATAGAAAAAAAATTACTCCCTAGAAATCAAAAGCATTCATTTTCAGAAAGTAAAAAAATAATTATAATACATTAAAAACATTTTCAAGAATTGAAAGTATTAATTTTCAAGAATCGAAAGTATTAATTTTCAAGAATCGAAACTATTAATTTTTAAGAATCGGAAGTATTAATTTTCCAGAATTGAAAGTATTAATTTTCAAGAATCGAAACTATTAATTTTCAAGAATCGAAAGTATTAATTTTCAAGAATTGAAAGTACCAATTTTCAGGAATTGAAAGCATTCGTTTCTAGAAATTGAATTCATCTCCAGTAGCATTTGAGAGACGTTTTCTCGGCCGGGATTGAATTTCGTTATTTTGTTGAAATTATTATTTACAGAAAAATTGAAAAAAGTAGCAAAACGACGATCGCAGATTGGGGAGAACGAAAGAGGTGAAGGGTTCGATTCTCAGGAACGTCCAGGAGAGTGTGTTGGTGATAAACTAAAGCCTCTGGGATGTCAAGGATGAACTGAAATCGGGAGATGAATGAATTCGTGCTCTGGGAAGGTGCGCTTGTGTCACTGGTCTCAGGTCGAGTCGATGGCCATTCACGAGATCAGCTCAAACTAGGTACCAAAATGATTATCAAAATGATGACTGCCACTGTCAGACAGACTACGATCAGGATCAATTTCTGTGAACAAAACGGTTTCATTTTAATTCTATCCGCATTTTACATTAAAAGCGATTTTCTCAGCGCAAATGACTTTCCTCAAATTCATCCCATTCAATTTAAAAACCTAATTTTAGTTTAGGTTTAGTTTTATTTTTAAAATTTGACCAACTGCTTCATATCGAGTTTACTACTTTAAGTGACATTATTGTATTCTACATTCTACAGAACATAAATTCTAAATTAGATTAAAATCTACGGCTGAATTTTTCGGAATATTTTGTTTTTAAAAATCTATTTGTGATCCTGCAGTATAAAAAGCATTTTAAACTTGAAAATCATTTGCTTTTCGGAAAATTTTGAAACATTGTACCTATTTTGCAAGGTTCGCTTTTGATGATTTGAATATGTACACGAAAAATGAGCCATATGGTATTTTTTTCATCACGTTGAATTATAAAATTCTGTAATATCACTTTATCTAAAATTCTGTAAATTTTAATCTAAAAATTAAAAAAAAAATACTATCTAAAATTCCATAAATTTTAATCTAAACGTTTTAAAAAAGACGACTATCTAAAATTGTATGAATTTTAATCTAAACGTTTTAAAAAAACGACTATCTAAAATTGTATAAATTTTAATCTAAACTTTTGAAAAAAACCACCATCTAAAATTCTATAAATTTTAAACTAAAAATTAAAAAAAAAGTAGAACATTCAAAAATATTTTTGTAGATTAAACAGATATGAAACACTTGCATGTAAAACAAAAAATTAGGTACTTTTTTCGTCTATTTAAATCACCAAGAGTTGTATTAAAATCTCTCAAATTGATTCTTAATGACTGACCTAATTTTAGTTCTTTTGAACTTTTTCTTTTCTCTTTTTTTAGCTCTGAGTTCTTTTGCATAACAATTAAAATTAACTTCACTTTAATTAATGGAATCTCAGTTGATTATTTTACAAAATATCTAGCAATATTCTTAAACTAAATATCTTTAGTTTAAAGATATTCCCCTAGCCTGAATCTTGAAATAAATGTTGCATAAGTTAAAGTTTTAATACACTTAATTAAGAAGTTTTGACAATAGAAGTTAGTAATGAAATTATGGTAATAACACGTTATATTTAGCGTGCTAATCGTGATGAGAATCGTGCTATTTGAAAAGGAAATAGTGAAAAGCATTTTTTTAACATTTAGGCTAAACACTGCACGAATATATAATACTCGAGCCATAAGAATTGGTGAACCTCTTATTGCTAAAGAATATTACTTACTTCATTATGCAAATTTTGTTATAAAAATGTTCTTTAACTGTTTTCGAGTCCAGTTATAATGGAATCTCCAAGTTTTCTTCATTCTATTAAAGGGTAACTTCCTGAATAAAAAGGCACTTTGTTTTGTATTCTAACAAAGTTTCATACTTTTGGTATAGTATGCAAGACTTTTTTGAATAACAACTTGAATGAAAATGAAACCGTAATGGAAAAGTGATTCTTGTTACATTTAATTATTTCATGAATAAATAACTACTTTGCATTTGCAACAGCCTTCTCGAATTTCGAATTAGACCATTTAAATCAGATCTAGATTATTTCAACTAGAATTGGACCATTCAATTCAGAACTGGGTTATTTAAAGTAATATTCAATTCAGAATTAAAGAATTTAATTCGTAGGTGAATAATTTAATTCATAATTGAGTAATTTAATTCGTAGGTGAATAATTTAATTCATAATCGAATAATTTAATTCATAACTGAATAATTTAATTCATAATCGAATAATTTAATTCATAACTGAATAATTTAATTCATAACTGAATAATTTAGTTAATAACTTAATAATTTAATTCATAATTGAATAATTTAATTCATAATTGAACAATTTAATTCATAATTAAATAATTTAATTCATAATTGAATAATTTAATTCATAACTAAATAATTTAATTCATAATTGAATAATTTAATTCATAATTTAATAATTTAATTCATAACTGAATAATTTAATTCATAACTGAATAATTTAATTCATAACTGAATAATTTAATTCATAACTTAATA